>BGPR01001140.1:119516-156156 GCA_013235015.1 Araneus ventricosus | reverse complement strand
TTTAAAATAAACAGTATCAAATTAACTATACCTATTTACCCAATTTTTAGCGAGACATTTTAATCATGAGTCACTAGAATTTTGATTTCGTATCTTGATGTCAGAGAGTAGTAGTTTTTTTGTATTCACCCTCCCCCCCTAATTTCTCACTTGCGAGGAGGTTGAATATTACTGCCTTATTTGCTTATTTATTACAGAAAACCTCAAGAAAGTCGTGAGGTTTTTTCGTTTTTTCTTTTTTTTTTTCATATGCATGCACATGCCATGCACGCAAATATTGTGATTGCACTTGCTGATTTTCCCTCCCATTGCTTAATATTTTGACAGCAATCTATTTTCTATCGCTTTTTAGTGCTTCTGTTAAAAGCTTACACAACCATAAATACAATAAAGCACCGTTTATGTGTCTTTCAAGGGACTGACCTAAAATGTCGTATACATGAAAAGACGTATGATCGAAATTCTACTAAACAATTTGATTATTAGAAATTTAATGTTACTACAGCAAATTAATTTAAAATCAATAATTTTAAAGTCTTTTGAGATACTACTAGTATATTACTACATAGTATGGAAAACAGTAATTAAATTTAAAAATTAAATATATATCATAAAAGTGAGAAAAACCATACCTTTATTATATATCTTGAGTACTACATACTTATATATTTCTTATGTGATCTGTGTGCGTGCAGATCAGCGTTTAATTAAAAGAATCTTTAATCGTCCTCTGACTTGCTGATTGTCTGTGAGTATTGAGTGCATCATTATGAATTGAATTAAGTTCATTGAATGCTTTTTCACTGGTCTTCTGACAAAAGAAATAAGTCTGAAGTTTTTCAATGGGGTCCATTGCGTCTTTTAAGGAAGGTGGAATTATTTCTTCACCATCGCTTAAATTAGCACCAGACGATTTGTCTGTTATTATGTCATCAATTGTGAATAAATTCGGAGTCATGATTACATTTCACATACTAATTTTCACATATTAGAAAGGGGAAAAACGACGTATAACCGAAGCTTTGCGTCGTATAAACGGAGCACTTTATCATTACAATGAATACGAATGAATCGGGACTGTGATGGAACGACGGTTTTATGGTTGGAAGGTGACATTTACAGAGGATCTTATTACCTATCGGGGAATGGAGGCCAACGACCCCGACCTTGGCGACAAATTTGGCAACTTTGGTGACAAAATGAAGGACCTCAAAAAGGCTGGAATTTTCTCGATATCTCTATTACTGTCGGATATATACAGAATTTACTAGATGATTCTCTGCGACGTCACATGCAGTCAGAAAAGTTATAAAAACCCGGATTTGCTGAAATCAGACAATTGTCTTTGAACGCCTTCGGAGTTCGAAGACGAGTTGGTAAGTTGTTGGGCGCTGAGCGCTATTGTTCGTGCTATTACTGTTATTGTTCATGATTTGCTGTCTACCTGGTGTTGTTAATTTGTGCAAGTGATGTGTTTTCCTTTTACCTGTGCTTCGTGTTTTCCGGAATATTCGAGAAAAAGTGTTGTTTTCTATTATCCTGCTTGTTGGACTGTTCTCATCGCACACACACCGTACGATTTTTGTAACAATATAAACGATGTTTTACTGTAGTTAATCAAAATGCTCAAAAGAATGTTTCTTCAAAATTAAACTTTAAAAATTAAACTTTAAATTAATTCTTTCTTCTGATTATTTATTCAGTATGAATTTTATTTTCAAGAATCGGAGGTCGAATGTATCATATCTCACCTCGGAAATTTTTCATTGGCTGGAACTTTAAAATGCTAAAATTTTGATGCAAATAATGGCGGGTTATAGTGACGATGTTAACTTTTAGGCTGAAATAGTTTTTGGAAATTTGAAAGATGACAACCTCGGAATTATACTTTGTAGAAAAATTAAGTTTCTTCAAATTGATTGATGTTTTGTCTTCTATTACTTATAAACAATGCATCAAAAATGGTTTTTATATTATCCTACTATTGGATACATTTGTTTACTGAATATACTAGCTACTTCTGTCACACGATTGTTTGCATAATTATTGATCGTGCTTCGTTTCAGTATGACCAACGTTGAAATTTCCGCATCATCTACGAAATTGGTTCAATTGCCGTTTACAGAAATCTGAAATCTCCTGAATCCAGATACAGTTACGAAAGTCTAAACATCTTATTAAAAAGTGTCATCAATAATCACTGCAGCCTTGTAAATGGTTTGCGCATCCAATTAGAAGCGAATTATAAAATCGCTAAACTCAAACAGCAGCGTTATCTTTATATATATTTACGTAAACAGGATTACAGAACAATAGAGTGTTTAGAAAAATAAAGTGAATAAGAAAATTGAAACTCTAGAACTAAGCAGGTAATAAAGGTAATAAAAAACAAATGATTTAAAATTCAAACAAACATGACCTTACCAAATATTGAAATTCTCTGATATATAAAAATCTCATATTATTTTGTTTTCTAATTTTAAAGTAGAAGTCCAAACAAAAGCCTAAATTGTATCTAGTGCAAAGTTGAAACAATAATAATAATAATAACAAACCTGTTTTAACAAGCCAACGTGAGAAAAGTTTACTTAACTTTTGTAGTTTAAAAAAATGGAAAAAAAGCAAAACTAAAATTAAAATGAACTGTTATTTTAACTGAAATACCAGCAAATAACTGTTTTCTGCACTCAGTTGAAATATTTGCTAAAATTTAATTTGCATATAACAAAACTTAGACAAAATTAAAGAAAACAAAATAGCCTACCTTCCATGTCCCGTATAAACGGCTTTCGTGCAATGATTTTAGTTAGTCCTAATAATGTCTTAGCATCTGTTCTTCCATTTTAAAATTCCTAGAAGTAAATGACATAATCAAACCAGAAATGAAACAGCATTTACGCGAAAGTAGTCTTTGTGTTAATTTTTAGATGAAAAATTACAAAATTTCCTATTCTACAGTTTTGTGGTCACCATGCCATCAGGGATTTAACACTTTGGTGAACTTTTAAAATTATCAGATGGGTTTAGTTCAACTTAATTTAGTTATATTAACGTCCTGTTTTAAAGGAACACAAGGGTCATTTAGGGACGAATCTCGTAATTTTGAAGATGACGAAGGTAGCATCTGAGCCAGCACACCACTATCCAAACTTCCACACATCACCAGCGGAACTACGTTCGTCCCTCGTCATCAGATTTTATGTGCACCAAGACTACATATACGACGAATCTTTGATGGGGGATTTGGCTTCGAACGTGGAATCCTCAGCTTGTTAAGCCCAGACCTTACCACCAAGCCACCATGGCCCGATTATTACAAGGTGTGATCAAAACGTATCGGGACTGGTGCCTTACTCTCAAGGACAAAGCACGCAGAGTGAAGACACTTGGTAAATATTGACCCTGAACCCTACCATGAATCCGCTGAAAGTTACAGGGGCGTATCTCCCACCACTTCTGTGTAGCTGAACTATGAAAAATGAGTGTGCTGTGATGTCGTCACATTTTTTATGGAAGAGAAAGTTGTGCAGAGAATTTGCATCAAACTTTTCCAAATGCTTGGAGATATCTGCGTTGAGACTTTATAAATGTAAAGAAAGTTTATGGGAAAGATTTAATAACCGCACAAGAGTTTGCGAGTTGTTCAAGCGTTTTTAGCATGGCCGAGAAAATGCTGAAAGTTATGGCTTCAAAAACATTGACATTTGTCAAAACATACAAGATATGCGTTCATCTGCGCACGAAAATAATTGAATCCCTATTCGTGAGTTATCTGAAGAGTGTAGCATAGTTATAACATTATCATTATGTCTATAGTCTATTTTGACTGACGATTTGAGCATGAGACGTGTGTCTACCAAGTTTGTGCTGTTCCCTACAAACCAAAAAGAAGACTGCCTCTTTGAATGCGCTGAAAATGAGGGAATACGTATATGAATCGAAGGTCTATGGCTATGATTCAAAGAGTTCGAGCACAGTTCCAACTCAATTTTCTCTGCCATAACATATGCGACGACAGCGCAGTACATACATTTTTCAGAACTCTATAGTACAGAAGTGGCGGAACCTACGACCTTTAGCTTTTGGCGCATGCGTGGGATGGTTCAAGGCTAATATCTGCAAAACGTCTTCACTCTGCGTTTTTCAACTTTGAGGGTCCCTCGTACACGGGTGTTATTTTGGAACCAAAGTACGTATGAACGAGAATTCATATACGCATTCAATAATCTGAAATATGCTCTTTCCGATTAAAGTTATTTTGTTTTAATTTTTAAGCATCTGTAGTGAAAGCTTGAATTTTAGCATTAAAAATTCATAAAAATTTCTTAAATCGTTACCAAGTCATAAACGGGTGATCATTTTCACTTTTATTTGCAAAGGTGCAATGGAGGCTTATGAGAGTTGTTTTGAATCTTGATTTTTAAGTAATAAAATAAATCCATATTTCCAAAAGACGTTGTGCTTGGAACAAACAAGGTTTGATAAAATCTCTCAGGAAAAAGTCACCATTTTATAGGAATTTATTCGCCAGTCACCTTATAATTCCCTGAAGCAAGATTAAATAATTGGCAATGAAAAGATATTTTATTTTTTGAGATCATTAACAGATTTATTTGGTAATTTTATTACCATTTCATCTTCGTGCGACAATTTTTCTGACATTATTAATAAAAAAATTAAACCTTGTAATTGCAATTTAAACTTTAAATATACAAAATTGTAGTACCAAAATTTTTAAAAACTGCTTTTCCGAACTCATCTAAGATGTTAAAGAATAAATTTGGCAGCCAATAGTTCAACGATCTCTGCAAACTCACGCACATCCTTATTTATTATTTTGGATAGAAATACAGTCTTAATCTAAATATGAATAAACAACAACAAAAGTCCAGAAAATGAATTTAAATAAGAGGGGAATATATACTAGAACTATTTCGTGCTGCATACCTTTTAAATTCCTCTTTCCCTTAAAATACCGTAACTTGACTGCAAAAAAATGATAATAATAAGATAGAATGTTTCCAAAGGAATTACGAACAAATTTGCATAAAAATGGCTATCTTCCCACTGAAGCATTAAAAGGTCATTATCTTTTGTTAACGATCAATAGGTGCTTCATTTTTTTAATATTCAAATTAATCCTTTCACAGTTGAAAAATCTTATCAGCATTTTCAATTGCTTCACGTATAGCAAAGATAATAACAATCACAGCTGGAAAATTAATTTGTCGTTTGAATAAACTGTAACAATGTAAAACTCCTTTTCTAATCGCTACTTCCCTTTTAGCACGAATGAAACATAGCTAAATAAGATAAGAATCACAGGGGATTAGAAGGCGTGAAAATGATTGGTTAACCACCTGTATGAAACATTCACCTCTACAGCTCATCAGTTAGATTCATCCGAAAATTCCTAGGCTCAATTCCGAATCGGATCTAATTTTCGCACAATGATTTGAATCGGAGGATTACCAAAGCACATAAGTCATCACAGAATAAGAAGAGAATAAAATTTGAGCCAATAAACTTATGGTTCATCTGATTAATCTGATAGAAGAAGATTAAGTTGTATAACTTTCTTGAAGGAATTCAAATTTTATCTCAAATACATGCTTTCCAGCATGTTTTTTTTCATTACACTGGAAAAAAATAACATTTTGTTGTTCAGGAACTGAAAACGCTTTGATGAACGCAATGATATTCTTATCAGATAAATTTTTCCCCATTAGGGAAAAATTCTTAACTAGAAAAGATGAATATTATTAAGGAGCTAAATCTAAAATACAAAATGGATGAGAAACTCAATCGGGTCAATTCATGCTCACACGAGAAATGTCAAATGCGCCATCCCAATGTAATTTTCGAATATATTGCGATCTTCTAGATGAAAATATGTATTATAACGTTCAGTACAATTTTAGATGGCATCCACAGTTATTTTTGTTACTTGCCTGTGTTTTGCCATGCATATTGAAGCCATTAATATCATTGCAATTTTTTTAATAATAAGTCTATAATAATCAGACTAATTTCCGAATAAAATGAAATTTCTGGTGAGGGATTTTTTATTTTAGCTTTTAACGTAGGACTGCGTTCCTCCCATTGGGGTCTTAGGAAGGAATTTGATTCACACGCCAAAACGCCACAAAAAACGTTGTATGGGAGATTCTCTATATCTCGGTAACTATATATGTTAAAAACATAACTAATTTTTTATTTTAGAGATAAAGGATAACGACAGAAGTTACAAAAAAATGTAAATCGGAATTGTAGTTCAGCGACTACTGAGTCGCAAAGTTGGGCAAAAAAGACGCATGAATTGGTGACGCGATCCTCTATATCTCGGTCACTATATATGTTAAAAAGATAACTAATGTCTTATTTTAGAGATGAAGGGTAACAACAGAAGTTACAAAAAAAAATTGAAAATCGGAAAAGAATCACACGAGTAAAGTAGTCCTACGCCTTTAACATCAGCGGCTGTTTGAATAAGACAGATTCCGTCATTTTTTTTTATTAACCCAATATATTAATAGCCCTTTTCTGCTATTTTTTCTCTACTCACGGAATTCTGTTCGATGATCTAAAAGGCCAAAGATTACCCTTTCAACAGCTGGCGAAAATGTCTTCCGTGGCATTCGTCCCTTTCAATTCATTGTTTTATACTGATGATTCTCGAATTTCTGCGCATGCGCCAAGCGGAGTTCGTTTCACCTAAATAGGGGTGAAGTGAAAAATGGAGGGGGGAGATGTTTACATTTTACTTAACGTGACCTAACAAAAAACTACGGAAATGCACCCCTCTTACTCATTGCATTGCATTGGCATTTCGAAACGATCAGTACTTCTTGCAATCATATGTAGAAGTGGATTCTTATTTCGACTGTTATCTCGAATTAGGAAAACTTTATTCAAGCATTTCCAGACACTACACTGAATTATTTAAAAGCACTAAACCGTTTACATTTTCATATTTCTTAGCTCCCATGCCTTTCGTATGAATAATTCATTGTAGAGCGAGAGGTACAATGTCAGTTTTTAATAGTTTCCGTAAATGCGCAAACGTTATTGTATTATTTTCAGTGCCCTTTTGCTTAAAGAAAATATCGTTATTGATCCTATACTGAAAGCACTGGATCACTTCGCAATTCCCTCAGTTGCAAGACGTGTCAGACAAATTCGTTTACAAAATGTTGGATACTTTGCCAGTACGTTCGGCCTTTTCCATTAGAATTTTGACACAACGATGGATTAAGTCAGAAAAGGCTTGTATATTTAACTCCCTGCTAAGCCCCGAGATCCCCAGACCTTATCCCATGCGATTTTCTTCTTCGAGGAATACATCCAATACTATGTTTTCTTCCTTCCATTATAGTCGTGAGTTTAATATATTCTAATATAATGCAACGTATATGGATGCAGCTTATTTATCTACTTGTAACAATTAATGCGACTGCTACTAACCACATCCAACTATTGCAAGATCTTACTTTAATTTCATATCCAGGAGATTAGGAAGACTTCTTATGAAAGTTTGATATATACCTTTTAATTTTAATATTTGTCGCTATAAAGTTAGATCATTCAATTTTTGTGTGTTGGTTTTTGTAATTGAGATCATTTCAATCCTTTGCTGAATTTTTTTATGCTCAAAAATTCGGTGGAGATGAACCATTCCAACACCATACATACTTTTTTCTCGTTTGCAAAATTTTTAAAACGCATTTAAATTCGTTGGGTTGACATACCTGTAATGTTACCCGTTTTACTTTTAATTTCCGGTCGTCCGTAATATAAACGTATGAGTTACTGTTAAAATATTCTCAACAGTTTTCTCTACTGCATATCCTTAAAGAGTTTTGTCTTCTTCGTTGATTTTGTCATTGTATATCCCACGAAAATAAATGGTGCAAAATGGACTCGCAGTTGTTCGAACTTTACGGGTCAAAAGATTTTCGTAAAATCCAAACAAAATTCATAAATGAGGATAACACACTAACTAGGCTTTACACTATCTTTAAATGATAGGTGTTTTCTGAAAGAAACTAATTTTCAGTCCTTTCTAGAGATTAAACACAGCTACTGTCAAACAAAACAATCTTTTATATATATTATAACGAATTGTTTTCAAGCTTCAGTCTTACATATTGGACTAAGATGGCTCTACCACTGTTTTTCTTTATGTATTTGTTCCCGAGGCACGGACTGCATGTAATGTGAATAATTTTGATTGTTTTTTAAGCTTGGAAAAACAAATTCTTCAAATTTTCAGGACGACTCAACTACTTATTTGTAAATAGCCGAAATAAAGTATATTTTTGATATTAAAAACAGCTATTGCTCTAGTCTGATGTTACAATATATATCAAACATTCAAAAGATGCAACGTTTAACCGCTGTTCGTTAAATTTTTGCAGTTTCGTTTAACATAAAGGTTAGTTTTTTCAATCGTTTCAGAAATGGTAAAATGTGAAAACAATTTTGTTATCTGTTTTAGTTTTTGAAAAAAAATATTTCGAATGGAACGAAGTGGTATTTTTTTTTAAAGAAAGGCTTTGATTTTTTGCATTAAGTTGTTATTATAACTTGTAAGTAGTTACGTTCGAGAAAAATACATTCATTTCTGAAAAGTTGCATTCATTGTTTTGAAGATCAAACTTTTAATATCTTATTTCCACATGAATGCTTCATTGTATATTTATTTGTGATGCTGTAGGATATTTTTCCATATTGCACCGTCGTTTTCTTTTCGAAGTAGACTTACGTCTCTCCAGAGTTGTCTAATGGTGTGTCGGGAAAGGAAGAAATTATGACGCTTTTCGCGCTAAAGTTAAACGCTTATAGCGTTCCGCAACCAAATAACATAGAGGGTTGGTTTTAGTTTCATTTAACAGTGAAAGGGAGGCATTGAAGATTGCAAAACTAATTGTAGAATTTGTAATTACGGTTTGGTCACAGTCGAGTTGCAAAGTTGGTGAAAATAACGAAGAATTTTACATAGATAGAGTCACATAGTCACACTAGACTAATAATCACTACAGACTATAAAGTTAATAGTCACATAGAGCTTCTTTAGTCACAGAAAGTCAAAGTTGAATAAGGTGAGTCAGTCTATGCCCCTCAATCCCAGCGGCCGTTTCGCAGAGACAACCTCCCGTCAAAATTTTTTTTTTCCGTTACAAGCAATTGTTACATTAAAATTATTCTTCTTTCTAACAAGAAAAAATATACATATGAATTCCTCTAAAAAGCATTTTGTTATAAACTCAACACATTTCTGTAAAACAAATTGTATTTTTTATTTACTTTTTGACTGTTTTAGTTTGACTTTCCGGTAAGTTTCAATCTAGCAAACATGCATACACTTCAAGAATGAGTGCAGTGAACAAACCTATACGATTTTTTTCCAAAATATAGCTGAAATACAATATAAAACAAACGGGATAAATGACTTTCAGTTTGTAACAGAAATAGATTATTACTTTAACTTCCACATCTGTAGCAGAACAAGTAATACAAAAAAAAATTTTAAAGTCAATTCCTACTTAGGTCAGCGATCTACACGTTTCGTCACTGACGGTATTTATTCCTAAATTTATATCCTGCTAAATATCCTATATAAGAGAATTTTTTTTTCTCCTATATAAAACTAAAATTAATTAATTAAATTTAATTAATGAATTAATATTTGAAAAAACTGTATTAACATCAAGTGTCATCCACTACAAGTTTAAAAAATGTATTTGAACTTGAGTGGATGAATAAAAAGTATTTTATTAACGATTGAAAATTTGAACAAGATATATAAATATATATAGGGAGAGTGTGAACTAATAGTAGGAATTGAAGAAAAAAAACTTCATAAAGTCTTTTTTTAACATATCCAGTAGAGAGAATAAAGAAAGTAATCAACATTACCCTCTGACAAAAATACATGAAAAAATGACGCCTTCGTGAACATACCAGAAAACAAAGGATATTAAGTTTAGAAGCTCGCAAACGTAGCTCCATCTATTGAGAAAAATTCGAACCAAACGACTCAAGGCGACATATGCTTTCTTCCATATAAAACTAAAATTAATTAATTCAATTTAATCAATGAATTAATATTTGAAAAAACTGTATTAACATCAAGTGTCATCCACTACAAGTTTTAAAAAATGTATTTGAACTTGAGTGGATGAATAAAAATTATTTTATTAACGATTGAAAATTTGAACAAGATATATAAATAAATATATATAGGGAGAGTGTGAACTAATAGTAGGAATTGAAAAAATGACATCAATAGCCTGAACTGTTCCTCTAATCATCAGTATTTCTTATCATCACTGAGGAAGCGACATAAGTGCAATGGTATCATCAAAACTGCTATTAGTTTCCAGTGTGGCACCAACATGGTGTTACCGAATAACGCACTGATAAAAAAAATATATTCTTTGGTTTAAAAAAATCTTTGAAAGCGATATCCACTTTTTTCCCAGGGAAATCTCAAAAAGACAACGCATGGCTGCCCAAGACAGTATCTCCTGTCAAAAACAAAGCAATTGCCCGATGTTTTTAAGCACAATTGGAATTGGAGTCCCCAGTGTTTGGGATTCGTACAATAATCGCGATACAACTGTAACACGACCACTCGACACGTAATCCGATCAATGAACCTTCCATTTAGCTCATCAGGAAGTGAAGTCCGGCATACAGATATAAACATTTCTGAAAATGGATGGCATTGGCGGAATGCATTGGTAGATATCATTTTAAGCAATCTTAGATCTATGAATTCTTTACAGACATAGAAGAATCCATGATTTATAACGATGTCTAGATATTCAAATGGCTTTATTCGATACGACATGAAGATAGAACAACATCGTTTTTGTCATTTATCAGGCTTCTTTTTTATAAATGCATCCGCTATCATTTCTATTTGTTTTTAAAAAATATTATCTCAACATTCTGCAGCACAAAATATATTATTTTTATTTGCTTACCATAAGAGAAAAATATTGCACCATAACAGATAACAAATATTATTGTATATTGTAGCACATATAAAATATATATATAAACTGCGCTTTGAAATTATGAATTGAGACACAATGGTTTTTTTTTTTTTTTTTGGTAAATTAAGTTTTTCATGAATAAAATATTGAAGAATAAAACATTTAAATGAATTTATTCAAACTAATTTCTGAAAATATTTAACTTGCTTTATTTGCGTACGTGATCGTGTAGGGACATAAATATATCATGATTTCGAGGAGGTTAAAAAATCAAGTCTTTTATTGTTATTCAGGTAGTTAATTCATCAATAATTAATCAAAATTCTTCAGCGAGAGCAATTAAAAAATAGAGATTATTAATTATAAATCCTGTCTGTTTCTAAGTTTACTTAATTCATCATTCCCACGAGGACTTCGATAAAATGAATTATACTGGCTCATGTTTAAGAAAGTAACAATTTGACCAATGAAATTTAGGATAAAAAAATTTGTTGTTAAAACCTAGATGTTTTGAAGCAGATAGTACAATCCATGGCTAATAGAATACAGTAAATGAAAGAAATTATTTTTGAGATTTAATTTAAGGAGTTATCAGTAATGACGAAATCGACGTAATTGCACAAACTTCTCGAAGATTCGGATGAAGTTTTTAAACCTCATATATGTTTCAATCAATCCATTCATTATTAAATTTTCTGAGAAAGGAATATATTTACCAAAGTATCATATAAAAAATTTCTACTTAAATTATAGGAGAGGATTGTAGCAAATTAAGTAAACTTTTCCATGACTAAAACATGATTTTTTATTCGCGATATTATGTGAATAGAAAAAATCACACAAAAACATTTGAGAAGATTAATTCCACAAATGTTTTATAGAGGAATCAACTGATTAGAAACGTTAGGCAAAAAAAGCGATGGAAGTATTTTTCTTGTCTGTAAAAATTGAATTTTTAATCGCATTTTCACTCGCTTCCTTATTTGCATTATAGTTTTGAAAATTCATACACTTGTGTGTTTTAAAAATCAGATTACTATTTTAATATTTTTAGAACATATTATCAGTTAATCGATTAATTTAATTCAATTTTGATTGCATGCGAGAAATGCCGCCGCCTGGAAAATTAAAAAATCAAAACGTTTATAATTCATTAAATGTATTCCGACTTATAATAGGAATATATAAAAAGATTAGAACGATTTCAAATAAGCGAATAAACATTGCTTGACAACATTTATTTTATTTTAGTGATTCGTACTACTTAAAGCATAGTACTATATTCCCATGGTAGGTCCTATTGAAATTCTTTCAAATATTCTGTTTAAATTAAACATAAGTAAAAGAAATCGCACTTAAAACTTTCCCAATGGATTAGCACTTGCCGTTTGTCCCGCTCAAATGAACATCGATAGTTGCTGCTCATAGTATTCGACTAAACATGATCGATTATGATAGAAATCCATTTACAAGATAAATACTTCTTTCCTTATTAGAAAAAATAAAGACAGTACGCAATAACGTGTTAAATATTTTGAAGCACGCATTGTAAACATGAAAAATAGGACAAAACATAAAAAATTATTATTGTGACAACGCAATTTTTATTTAATGCATGTATTAAAAATGAACTAAGTTAACTATTGTCATTGAATTATATTTTCTTGGATTTCAATCAATGTTGGACTAAAATTTCATGAATATTTTTTTTAAGTATGATTTTTTCATGCACCTTATCAATTTTTCTTCCTTTGTTTTCTCACATATGTTATAAAACCACATAGTTTTAATTTTTGTTCTCTTTAAACCAACATTTGACGTTTCTGCTATCCCTTTATGTTTTGTTCTGTTTTTGCTTTGGCTTGTTCAATGACAATTTATGAGGACGCCAGTTATTATAATTGCTTACGGGGATATTTCTCAAATTCGAGATATCAATGGTCTTGGCTGTGGATTTCGTTTCGTTGAAGGCGGAATATCGCAAAGAACATCCTCTATTTTTTCTTCTTCATCTCTTGGGTTACTTAATGTGCAAAACAATTATTAGCATCGCCTTCATTGTTACTTGAAGACTCACCAGAATGTTGCAAACAAGTGACACCAGTGGCGGCGATTGGATGAAAAAAGTGAGAGGTTAGGAAATTAACTGATATCTACGAGTCTATTTCTCAAGTTCGAGATACCAATGGTCCTGGCTGTGGATTTCGTTTCGTTGAAGGCGAAATATCGCAAAGAACATCCTCTATTTTTTCTTCTTCTTCTTCTCTCGGGTTACTTAATGTACAACACAATTATTAGCATCGCCTTCATTGTTACTTGAAGACTTACCAGAATGTTGCAAACAGGTGACAGCAGTGGCGGCGATTGGATAAAAAAAGTGAGAGGTTAGGAAATTAACTGATATCTACGAGGCTATTTCTCAAGTTCGAGATATCAATGGTCCTGGCTGTGGATTTCGTTTCGTTGAAGGCGAAATATCGCAAAGAACATCCTCTATTTTTTTTTCTTCTTCTTCTCTTGGGTTATTTAATGTACAACACAATTATTAGCATCGCCTTCATTGTTACTTGAATACGCCAGAATGTTGCAAACAAGTGACACCAGTGGCGGCGATTGGATGAAAAAAGTGAGGGGGCAGGAAATTAACTGATATCTAAAAGTAGCCGGAAGTATAGGGGGTGAACAACAAAGTTTAAAAATTTTGCTACAAAATTAGTTACTTTCCCGAATACTATTGCTTTTTTCTAATTCCTAGTTTTAAACAGCTAAAAAAGAAATAAAAATTTATTTTTTCCCATTAAAGTAGGGGTGCGACTGCCTCCCTTACTCTCCGCCACTGAAAGATGTGTCTATTTCCTGGCTAAATACCAGAGGCACGGATATAGTTATTGCTAAAGTAGCCAACCTTCAATGTGCTTCATTTAGCAGTTCGGACATCTGTGTCTGATATATTTAATCCCCTTTGTATCTGCACTGTTTTCCGAGCTCGCTACCTAGCGGCAGTTGAAGGAGACGGCCAGTCATGTTCTAGAGTCGACGGTAAAACATGGTGTTCTGTCCCGAGTGATTGCACATTTTATATATCCTGAAGTGTTTTGTCCTTAATTGTTTGTCCCTATATGCTATGTCCGTTTGTGTTTAATTAAAAGTATTTACATCAATCAAGACCCTTTCTTTGACGGCTACTGTTATCCCTAGCAGGAATTAAATTATGACGCCCAAATGGTTGCACCTTTATATTGACGAAGAAATGTTTCTTGCGCATGAGTAAAATGAGTTTCCAGGGTACCAATAAAAGCGACGTTTAGATATTGCAAACGATGGGTAGTGCGTCCAGGCAGCTACAGTAACGCTATTCAATTGCTTCGAGCAAAGTTATAAACTTCCAAGTTCTTTCTTTGCGCCACGTGTTCATCATGTAGTAGAAGGATTTTATTATCTTTGTTGCAATCCGCTAGACTTTCGAAATGTTTGTTCCATGCAACAAATAACTAACTCGGAATTTATGTATCCCGTGTCTGAAACAGTAACAATGCTTCTTTGGTGTGCTCCAATTTCAAGATGATTGTTAAAATGTTTTCTTTTAAAAAGTATCATAGAAGGAATATTGCTAATCCTCGGAAGATCAGCGGACACCTTAATTATATTAACGCCTCCTGCGCCACTTGTTATTTTTCCTACTTGACGTTTGGCTTTACGACCAACTACTTTTTGAGGCGCCTTTTGAACAGTCATAAATCCTACTTCTTCAACGTTGAGTGTTGGAAATAAGCTGAACCTTGTCTGCTATTTGCTCCAAAAGAACAAAGAAATTATTCACATTTGCTTGTTAAAGCCTTGCACCCTAAATATAGAGGTGTCTTCGGGTTTTCGGGGTGACGGCTGTGGATTCCGACGCATAAGAGCATAAACCACTTTCTTCCTGCAATTTTTTTTTTCCTTTGTTCTTATTGAATGAATATGGCAAAGAATACTTTGAAATCCATATTGCATGTTGCAGAAAGAAAAAGGACGTCCCGTCACACCTCAGCATAAGACAATGAGTAGTGAGATTACATGTGCACAGGCCCGCCGAAAGAGGGAGGAAGGAGGGCAAAATCTCTGGTGTCCACGCCCAGTGGCGTAGCTAGGGAGGGCAGTCCACCCCGGGCGGCACTTAGAAAGGAGCGGCAAAATCAGACAGTTTTATAAATAAGAAGAACAACGTCACTAGTTCAATCATTGTATACATAAAAAAATAATTATGGTGATTATTTAATAATTTTAGCCTTTTTTGATAAATTGCCAATGTGTGAACTGGTGGCGGATGCTCGATTTCACAACCTATCTGCAAAGATCGAAGGCGTCAAACGACGAATTGCGTTATTAAATAAATAAAAAATTTCCTTGGAATATATTTTTTTATTTGGAAGTTTGTTTAACTTCGAAAGGAAGGACGGTATATTTTAAAATCGCCCAGGGCGACAAAAGTTGATGCTACGCCTAGGGAGGCCTGCCAGACAGCGATTAGAATAAATATATTTTCTTATTTTCAAGAGTATTATATTTTTATTCGTGACAAATGGGGCCCGGCATGAGTTGAACTAAATTTACATTTATGTTCTCTGAATATAAAACTCAGACATTCTCATTATATTAATCGAAATTACAGTAGGTGGCTAGAAGTCAGATTTTCTTAACAATACAAGACATGACCTGGCGATTGGAAGACCTCTCATCCGCTGATTAGTCATAAGGGCAAAGGGATCTACGCGCTAGTATTTTGCCCCAGGACCCGGACCTGCTCTCGACGGCCCCTGCTTGTGCAGTCAGTCCGTCATGTGACTGTGATGCCACTGAATTGATTCCACTAAAGATTTCTTCATCAAACATTCTATAACCGGATGTACTTGACAGACACATCACTGAAGAATAAGTTATGTTAACGTGAAAGTTGGGAAATTTAGCCCTAATTATGTGGGACAGATTTTGATTTCCTAAGCTTTTATTTTCACAAAAAAAGAGCATTCGTTTACCCGTTTTCCGAACGAACGACGCTTACTGACTGGCTTTTTGCTGTGTGTGTATCTCGAAATCCTTTACATTAAAGCTATTCGACTTATTTTCTAGCCACAAGCCTTGAAGGTCTGGTCATTAACTGATAAATTCAGAATTTTACTTTTTCGCTGCTCGGATTCCTGATCCCGCATGAACTCGAGGGAAACGTGACCGAGATACAGAGTCGGGAGATTAATTGAGCAGATCGAAAAGGATCCGAGATCAGATCGAAAGGGAAACTTTGTCTTGTTGCACATTCCTCCTCTCACGGCGAAGTTCCTTTTCGAGATCAACCTGCATGAACCTAGGTTTTGAAACCCCGTCGGCTAGGAATATTCACATTTTCTGTTCTATGAAGTCTCGTTTTAGCCTCGAAATGCTGAACTCAATTACAATTTCCCAAGCCAGGCAAGAAAAGTAAATATACATATTCAAATTCAGATCGTTTCATATTTTGATTTTATTACTTTCTCGTATACTCAGCAGACTCCCATCGGGGCCCAACGGATGAGAAGCCGCCGGATAAGCAAGCGAGTTCTCGTTTCCCTGATCGGTATACTAATGGGGACCTTGGATCCTCCTCCAGTGATAGTACGTACTTCCTACGGGATGGTTTGGGCCGTGATCGGTGATGACTACTAGGATTAAGGCCTCAGTACTCTAGCTATTGCACCGGCTGTCATTCAGAAACCGGATGCCAAGGCAGGGCGTTATCCAGTTTTCTGGTATACTCATCAGAGGCGGAGCGAAATCAGAGCTCATCAGCTCAAAATGTAGCTCATCAGAGGCGAAAAAATCATATTATGTGCCAAGAGCCACAATATGACTATTTCGCCCCCACTCGTTTTCAGTGACTAAGGAAAGTATAGGACGCCCTAGTCATGGTGTTATTTTCCCCCTCATCATATTTGCCATTAAAAAGTGGCGTAAACGCATTAATGTTTCGTCTCTATGCTCCTCCTGAGACTGGCGTCAGGGGCCCTTGCTCCCTGGTCGCTACGCCACTTATAATCATAGAGAAATAATTGCAATTCTCAAAAAATTCCGCCTCAAGATTTTGATGAATCTCCATGTTTTAGACCTACCTGGATCTGATGAAAACCCTTTCGGGAATTATGTCTATCTGTCAGTTAAAGGACACGAGAAATCAAAATTGCCTAGACAAATGAAATTGGGTATGTGGTCTTTACTTCTAAATTATAGATTGGTGTCAAATTTTGGACGAATTCCTTTAGCGGGAAGTCTGTCTGTCCGTGTACAAATGAACATGATAACTCAGCAACCCAACAGGCTAGATAGTGAAATTTAGCATATGGTTGTCCCATCGTCAGAATGGTAGGTTTGCATCGAACTTCACACCAAATCCGTTTACTAGTTGACTGTCTGTCTGTCTCTGTGTATGTGAACGCGATAACTAAAAAACGCAACAAGTTATATCAATGAAATTTGGTATGTGGTCTTTAAACAAAGATAGCAGATCTCAGTCAAAGTTTGGGCCCAAAAGGTCAACGAGAAAAGATCCAAATGCATATTCGATTCCCCTTAGTATGCGATGAAGCTAAACCCAAAATCACAATATTGTAGAAACATATGAGAAAATCGAAGGGGCAACACTCCGGTTGGTTCTTTCATGAATGTAGTAAAAAATATTCTCTTACAATTTATTTAACTTCCTTATACCAAGGGTAATTCATTCCGTATTGTATCGAAACTGTTCTAAATGAAACTAGAGCACTTAATGGAATCAAAACAGTGTGACAGAAGAATCAGTATTGTATGAGAAATGTCCAAGTTTTTCAAATCATCCTGTGTGAAAACTGTATTCTTAGAACACTGTTTCATAGAAACACTGTCGCGATTTTTCATCGTGTTATATGGAGGGTTGATTGTATAAAAATATCAATGGTTTTCAATTTAAAAAAGAGAATGTGAGAAGAATTCGACATTTTTATTCTCTCCGTATATCCTAACATTATTATATATAAAACCTTTTTTAAAAAATATGTCACAGAAATTCCGGTCCGAATCAAATGCATGTAGTTAGGCCTGAACATTGACTGGACTACTATCTGAACTGTCTAAGTCCGCTTCTGAAGTAAGAGGAGTTTTATGACTTTTCTACAGAATCAAAAATTACAAATAATTTATGAAATTCAGTTCCATTAAATGAATGTCGTTTCTCCTATATATCAAACTTTCTTTCGAGTTACAAAACGAATATGTTTTTTTAAAAAATTACAATAATGTTCAAGTTTTACTTCTCTTTTTTCATTTTTAAAAAGTATAAATACTTTTATCGATTTTTCGTTAGATATGTCATTGTTCATAAAGTTAGTTTTTCACTTAAGATCGCTTTCATAATAACCCAAATTGCGATAAATTTCAAAATTTACTGAAAATATAACTAACGCAGTTTACTGTATAGTTTCGAACAGTCAACTGAGCCATTTTTTTTATAATTTTTGCAAGACGATATCCTTTGATGGATATTGTCTTACTATAGGAAATTTCATCCGGAGAACAGTTTCCTTTTATTTGTTTCTCTTAATCATATAAAAATATTATTTCTTTTTACATTTCTTATTTATTTGATGTAATGACTTCTTATTTATTTGATGTAGTGCAACAACTAACATATATTAACCCGTAACCACACGTGCTACGTTAGTACACGCGCGAGACAAATTTTACCCATTCTTGTTCGTTGCGTAATAATCTTGCGATATACGATTAGACTAAAATTAAGCTTTTATATTAAATTATGAACCAATCTGAAGAGTTAAAAACAATTTGACGCGATACTTTTTGATATTTATTGCCGAAAATCGACTTTTAGTTGAACATGTATTTTTACTGAAAAATGCACACATAAAAGCTTCGACTGACAAATTTTGCGATAACACAACAGAAATATTTTCGACTGACTTTTTTAAAGTGCACATAATAGGTGTATCAATATTTAGAAACAGATATTTGATATTCTTTGCATTGAAATTTTTTGAGTAAACGATGTCCAAAATTACTACAAATATAATAGTTATAATTTTAATAATTATTACATAGTATATGTATTATTTTTTTATGAAAATATAACTTAGCCGCATTTTAGTCATTCCATCTGCTCATCGTTGAACAATGTTCAGAAAACATGATAACATGCCTTTTACAGATTGGTTTATTGCCCTCTGAACAGGACACTGATGTTTTTCTGTCATCCTTTCTGGGACACATATCGAAACGTCAGGATCCTATTTTTGGAATTTTTTCTTGTTGAAGATATTCTTGTTCTGCGGCTAATCTCTACATACCAGCACTAAATTCTTTTTCACGTTCGTAAGCGCTCATTTCGTCCCCCCCCCCATGTCGTTTCTCAATGTTGAACTAAAACGAAACACGAGCACACGCGCGGGGTAAAATTCCTCCCATCTGTCATTATTGCAGTAATAAAACCCGATTTTCTAAACCCAAAACAAATACTTTTTGACCATCAGTTCATGACCTTGAAAGGTACCATATGTTTAACTCTATGAGCCCTATCCCGCCTCAATCCGCCCCATTCGACAGAGGCCAGACTCAGGCTGTTTCAAACGCCTGAGTGAATTTTACGGGAGAAAAGTGGTTCCTTTCTTTGTTGACAATTGATCGCCCAAACTTGGGTGTCGTCCTCCTGGTATTTTTGTAAAGAAAGGAAGGATTTCATTCTGCTTTGTTGAACAAAAATTTACTTCAGTTTTTGAGGTACTGGAATTCTCACTCTAGCCGGGTTCAGAGAGATAGGAACGGTCATTTAAGAATAACCCCCTTTTTCATGCAAAAAATGCAGCTGGAGTCGATTTTGTCCCAGCGCGTGTGCTGACGGGTTAATTTAATTATTGTTTGAATACATTAGTTAAACAAATAAAACTTGCTAATTTCATAATTACTGTACTTTTAAAACTTTGTTCTGATTCGCTAGAGTGACTTTCAGCTTCAATAATTAGTAGAGAACGAGAACACTGTAGTTTTAAAACAGCGATAAAAAATCAACTACTAAATCTACAATTGCTTCAGTTTTGATCGATTTTTTCTAAAAATAAAAAGTTCACTGCGTGTCAGATTATCTACCATTGTTTGGCTATTTCCACTTGCAACCACTTCCCAGTATGAAACCAGAACTGTTTTCAGTCCATTCACGCAACTTGATTTTGAATGGATTGAGTTTCTAACAGTTTAGATTCGCGTGGTCTGTGAGCCATGAGACCGCTTTTCAGATATTTGGCATTTTCTTTCATGAGAATCGAGACAGACTTTTCCCAGGCTGTTTCCCACGAAGGCATCCGTAACTTTATCTACGACTGGAACGTCTCACTCACTTAACTGTTTTTCGTGTCTACATGGTTGAGGAAAAGATATTTAGAAATCTTTAGAAAAGGTAATCTGAATCGAGTTTATGCCAGTCTAGTATACAGGATGCCCACTAAAGTCCCTTACCACCGTTTTAACTACCGAATGGCTGCAGCTATCTTCATAAGAATGGTGTCTAGGTATGGTAAAGTGACTATGCGCTACTGGATGAAACCAGTTACAGCGCCACCTGGTGGAAAACGGTGAAGTTAGCGTTACTATCTCTAAAACGGTACAAGATAGAGAGGAAAAGTGAATTACAAAGTAGTAGAGTATCATCTATTTAGCACAAAAAGACACTTTTTGCATGTAAATGCTTAGAACAGAACGCTTAAAACACGTATTTGTTTGTTCGCGATTTCCTACACTGACACGTGACAAAACATCCTTAGAAAGAAAAAAATTAACTAGTTATCACAAGGTACCTTTATTTTCGATGTTCAAACTTGTCTCCGTCAGCTACAATGCACATCTGGACCTTGCCACGTTGGGGGCTCTTTTTTCGTCCGAAAGATAATCTTTTCTCCTTTCTTTCAAGTTTCGTGACCGCAAACAAACAAATGTTTATTTTAAGCATTCTGTTTTTAGCATTTATGACCATAAGGTGTCTTTTTGTACTAAGCCGATGATGTTCTACAACTTTGTAATTCATTTTTTTCCTCTATCTCGTACCGTTTTAGAGATAATAACGCTAACTCCACTGTTTTCCACCAGATGGTGCTGCAAGTGGTTTCATCCAATAGCTCATAGTCACTTTGCCATACCTAGTCAGCACTGTGATTAATATAGCTGCAGCATTCGATAGTTAAAAGGGTGGTAAGGGACTTTAGTGGGCACCCTGTATAAACTGTTAGCATTTACAGTGAACCTTCCAACAAAATAGTGGTCAGAGAACATGGTTTTCAAAGATAAGAGGACAGAAATTGTTATAGGCTTCCGACAAACGGCAATCTGACTGAACAGTTTTCACAGAGCGCAACTTAACAAACTTGGACGTTCCCCATATAGCACGAATTTTTCTGTCACATTGATCTGATTGTATTGCATAAGGGCCCTATAGAGCTTAATCCTACCCTGCTGACTAGCTGTGATACGATTCCTGTTTTGCTCAATCAAGAGACAATGTACAAATTTGCTGCAATGCGATGTGTCTGCATTCAAAATTACGTGATATGAGCTTTTTTTGATGCCGAGAACTTCAGCAACCTTATGGAAAATTAAACGATAATTTACATCAATCAAAGCAGGCACTTCCTGGACATTCCACTTTCCCCTGGAATGAAAATCGCCATGCGTATTTTTACTATTTTCTCCGACTAAGCACAGTTTGCGGCATCAAGTTTTCAGACCTCGTTCTCCCCATCCGATCACGATTCAAAATTATGAGAGTCCATCCCAAAATTGGGAAATTAGTCCAACTAAGCAAAAAGTAATTATTTTAATGCATTACTTGAGCGTGTATATGTAATTAGAAACTAACAGCTATTTTGCGTATATGATTATCCCCATTGAAAACTGTGCTTAAGACTGTTTCCTACTTAAAATTGAACCAGTTCCGATCGATTGCAAAACAGACTGCCTATATGATGCAGAAAAAATCCTATAGCGTTAGATTTTTTTTTTTTTTTTTTTTTTTTGCGAAAACAGCTATGTCATAAGATGAGGATTTTCGACATCGCATTTATACTGTCGTAAAGATTTATGAAGATTAAATTTATCTTTTTATATTAATATTGATGTTATTATTAGAGTACAAATTATGAACTTTTAAATTAATACAACACAATAAACTTTTTAATTTTTTACTAATTATACCTTCTTACTCCCAGTATCTAGATAACTCAAAAAAAAACAATACTCCATTTACTCAATTCACTTACCTTTAGATTCATGCCATCTTAGATCTTAAATCATATTTACATGTGCAAGGCAAGTATAATAGCATTTGATCAAACAAATAATTAATTCATTTCTAGTCACAATTTAGCATAACTTCAATTTAATTTCCGTTCTTAATTAATCTTTAAAATAATCACCAAATTCAACACCAAAACAATTCATAAAGATCTTTAGTTTGCGTTGTGTTTTTTTATATATAATTAGATGTTATTCTTATAATGTTAACCCAGGAACCTTCCAAATAGCTACCTCCATCATTGTCATTAAGGTGGTGAAGAAAAATCAGAGACCAAATTGCTTTTAACTAATATATTTATTAAAAATCAACATTATCTCTATCATCTTACAAACAAAATTCTCATAACTCATTTTGTCTTATAATCAAGATTAATACTTCACATAAATATCAAAATACAAACATTAAAACTAAATGGAATAACACACAATAATAAAAAAATAAGTAAATGTTCATGTATTAATTTAGCTTAGGCTCGACCCAGTGTTTATAAAAGACATCAATCCACTTTCAAAATTTAATTAACTTTACTGCATCCTCAGCATTAATTCAACTTAATTTTATCTCATTAATATCAAGCTCATATAAAAGAAATTTTTAAATAGTGGCCACCAACCAATAATCTTAATTTATTCCTGTTTATCCTATCCTTAAACTTTTTATTAATAGATTTTATGCCTGTCATTAATCCTTTTCTATATTAACATCTTAGAACATACATATCATGTAACGAATAGTAATCAGACATTCAAATGTAATTTAATATATTATACACCAATACATAAATGTTATTTTCATATCTCATTATAAGGTAATGATTTATAAGTAGGTATTCTACACTTTATTTTTTATCAATTTAATCGTCACATATATTTCAATTTCTTAAAATTTATATTAACAATATGTTCAACTCTTTTAACGGTTATATCCTCAATGAATTAAGAGGGTATAGAAAATCATTGCAAATCATTTAAACTTTCGAGTAAACTGCAATAAGAACCAATTAATTTTAATTATATCACCAAGTCAAATCCACACGTGAAAACTTAAATCCATATGGAGTTGAACTTGTTAGATATTATTATTTACGCACGTGTATATATCAATTTTTTAGCACTTCTTTGAATCCTGAATGACTTAATATTTACCTTACATTACTTGCATTTTTTTTAAATATAAATACACATATATATTTCACATAAGCAAATTATTCAAAATTACGCATAGCAACATCTATATGATTGCCATTAATCATGACTTCCATATATCAAATTAACCCTTCGATAGTTCCTCATAATTCTTCCAATTACCAATTTTTATTTCGTTAATTTAACTATTATCAATTACTACCCCTTAAAATACAATTAGGATTACCATATTTATTTTTACATAGTCAGGATAAAATTTTAAATGTCAAACACTTAACTTTTCATATTCCAGGTCGGACATGGCGGTGCGCTGGATACCAACTTCCTTAGTAATGTGTGCATCAGAAAAAAATATAATACACGGTAACTGTAGTTTCATAGGGGCTATTGTTGAGTATGATTCCGCAACAGTTCCTCAATTTCAGAACTGACAGGACATGGCGTAGCGCCAGTTCTATATTGTGGGTAGAATGAGGAAAACGGCTAAGGCACGGCACGATGAGGTATTAAAATTTACCAACTCCGGACGGTCCGAGGGAGGGTCCAGCAGGACCGACTTCGTCATTCCTTCCTTCATTTGGCTGCTGAGGTGTTTGTTACGCAGGCATAGTGGTCTCACTGAATATCAAAATCTGCACGGCTTCCCTCATTAGAAATTGCCTTTTCTTTATTCCCCTCATAACAAGCGTTGCAGCACAGGAGCATCAGTCTCCACCCGGGTTATCTGTTAAAAGAAAAAATTGCGTCTCCAGCCCGGCCCGACAACCATTCCTCCTCAAAAGCTTCGCACCCCGGCCGAGGGCCAACGGGCAGGGCCCTCTCTTCTTCCAAGCCAAAACCTCTCTGTCTGAGACCCTCGACAACAAAATTTTCAGACACCGACCCCAAACGGGAGAAAAACACCACAATTTTCGGTTCAAAGGTCAGCCCGAGGGTGGGAAAGCGGAATTTTTGCAATGCGCCCGCACAGAGAGTCAAAAGGGGTCTGGTGTTTCCAGGAAATTTCCCCTCCGCTGGGGTCAATAACTTCTCAAAAAGCTGGCTCGTGAAGAGGAAAATCCTCTCCGCCAAAAAAAAAACAAGTCGCAAAAAAATGAAAAGAAATTCGCTTAGTAAACTTTGTTGCTTTAGTACTTTCTTGAAACAATTAAAAAATTACAATATTATCATTAATGGCTTATCATCATTCTTTTTTTATTTTTAAAAACACAAATATCTTTTAAAATTCCAAATTTATCAAAAGGACGGAAGAAAAAAAAATTTTAATTTAAATAATTTTGAACAAATTCTATGCAACAATACGACTTTTTCTGATTCGCTCAATTCCCGGGATTCTAAATATTTTTGCGATGGTGGTTGTTCCAATTCCATTTGATCTAGCATATACATCCAAGTAGGCGAGTCATATACTCTTAACCAGGGACAACTCGTGGGGACTGCGGTACTGCAGCACCCCCTCCCAACCTTTTCTATTGTGTAAATTCATTTTATTTCGAATTTAATATTTAAATCTATCACCAATTGAACGCAATCTCACATTAAACAATTTCGGTCTTCAAAAAAGCCGCTAGGAAAAACTGAGGCAGAAAACTAAGTTCCTTATCTTAATTTTTCACTACCCGAAGATGATGCGCAAAGGAGAAAGCAACTCAAAGTAAAGGAGAACTGAGGATCGTTTCAGCACCGAATTCAGCTTGCGCGCATGCGTAGTTACAGAGCGCAGGCTTTCCCTTCTATGATTTTATGTTGCAGGGGAACTGTCGAGTTCGGCAGCACCAGTTGAGCTAGAAACAGAGTTTCAAACATTTTACCACAGAGGAAAATTTTTTCGCTAGCTAAAACTTTGAAAATAAGTAAGAAAATGAAGGAAAATTAATCATAAACAAAAATTGAATTGAAAAAGTTTTTTTTATAGTAATTAAATTTGAATGAAACTTCTTGCAATCCAAAGGATTTTTTCGATAATTTTCAGTTATAAATGGTGATGAAATACATACAAGAAAATTTCCGAGATACAAGCGTTTTAAAATTTCAGTTTAACAAATTTCGATTTTAAATTTTTTTTTAATTAAAATTAATTTGTTAAAATACTTATCTGTGTTAGAAGAGAAAAAAATGTTCTAAGTTTATTCTTTAACTATAAATCTACACAAAGTTATGAAAAAAAGACACAAAATGTAAGTGGTACAAATATGCATCACGAGCAGTGAAGGATTAAAAGTTACAGCACCACCACCCCAAGATTACATGGCCGCACGCTTAAAGGTACGCGTAACTGGCACACCCCTGTGACAGTCTTCCTCAAACGGGAAAATGTGGAACCTTCTGTTGATCAAAACAACCGTGTAGCACCTAGACAAAACCTGAGGATGAAGACTTTCAGAGGAAAGTAGCCCACATTTGTGTTTCGTGTGGGGTAGGAGGTTCCAGCAGCCAGCCCAGCCTTTGCTAAAGCACATTTCTGCTTGCTAGTTTTTGAAAAAAAAATTTAAGACAAATGTACACTCAGCCAAAAGACAGAGTCCAAGACCTTCCCTATTTTTCTCAGCTATTCAGTGTTTTAAACTCTGGTTACTAGTGGACGCTATTTTTGTCGGAAAATGGAAGGTAAAATGTGGAAGATTTGTTGAAAGACAGAGTCTTAAATTATGGGCCCCAACCAGAAGTGGGATCGCGAAGACACTGACGGCGTCTGCATCTATCAAATAATATTATAATAATTTAAAACACCTTTAAAAAACCATGTTTCTTTGAAATATTTTACTAAAATTTTATAAATAAATATATTTAATTAAATTTCCTTTAATTTATCTGAAATTAATACATTATTTTCCTATTTAGTTTCAAAACCTATAGGTCCGCTTGAGATTGCGAGATTATTTCTCTTTTATTGAAGAGTCATGATATATTTTTGCAGCCGAAATAGAGTCTCGAGTCAATAGAGTTCTGACAAACCCTGAGTTAAATCACTCGTCGCGACCAAATATGTAACTCAGTTGGTAAAAGAAGAAAAACAAGAAATGATCAAGTAGATAAAGATTTTCTTTTATACGCATGCAATTTGAAACATCACGGCACTGCTCATTTGAAATAAGAAGGAGGTTTATTTTGGTTAACCTGGAGTTTAGGGTGCTTACTCACTTCGTTTCCCTTAAGCACGCCAAGTTTGTCGCCAAAAGAGAGAGTGTCAGAACATTTGTTTTGGATGCGAGTTTAAAATATTTTCGGCGTCGTTTGCGCATGCGCCGTCAGTGATTTGTTTACCGGTCTATGGCGGATGCCCTTAATTTCGCCTCTTTTGCATTGATCCACTGTCTGCTCTCTTCTATTTGATTGGTCGGCGTACGAAACTTTGTTTGGAATTTTTTTATGATTTACCAGACGATTTTTTTCAATAACCGTTCGCTTCTCTTCTAAAGATTTTCGTTCATCGAGTTTGCTAATTCTCTTTCTCTGTGTTGCTGATTATGGCTTCCACATTTCGAAAAAGGAATGTTTTTTCTGGAAACAATGGTTCCCTTGCTACGTTTCATCGTCATCAGACGTCGTGTTTTTCCTTTGTTCGTGCTTTCCCTGTGTGTTTCGTTTCTCAATGAAAAAGCGAAGCTACGAGGGGCCCGCTTTGCTGAAAGCAAAGCCGCTGATGTTTTTTTAAGTTAAAAAAATTGTCCAGTACACGTTT
Organism: Araneus ventricosus; assembly: GCA_013235015.1. Lineage (NCBI taxonomy): Eukaryota > Metazoa > Arthropoda > Arachnida > Araneae > Araneidae > Araneus > Araneus ventricosus. Next base: position 128,988 of record BGPR01001140.1, on the reverse strand, counting down.
GAAACACAATGCTCAATCTCTTGTTTTGAGATGCCGTAGGCATCGAATGCGCAGGAGACCTATAAAAAACTCACTGCGCATTTTAAACAGTGTTTGGCGACGGCAAATAGAATTGCGCCAAAGAAAATTGGCGAGAAAACAGAACGCACCCTAAACTCCAGGTTTACCTTTACTTTTAATGTTTACTCTCACTACCATTGACCTCAATTATAATAACTCGATTCTTTCACTTCAGAAATGAAAAAGAGACCAACTCCATGCTTATTCTGTCACGCGAATTTCATTACACGTAAGTAAATAGCAGATAAAAGAAATATTATATAAAGAATACAAAAAGGAAAGCTATGCACTTCTTTACAACGTAATTAGCATTTGTGGCCAAATATTTCATTTTTATTTTAGAAATGTTTGACATTAATGATTTGGAATTATTTTAAGGGCTTGTTTGGATTTTCTTTATGTTCGCTTAAGCAAACCCGGATACTAGTAAACAGTTAATTATCAAGTTAGTTGATCTATTTAAATTATGGGCTGCCTTATTTTCATTGTTATTATCTTAATATTTTAATGTGTGTTTATTTCTCCGAAACTGATATTCAGCTACGTTTATCCAACACGCAATTATCTTACTTTCTAACCAAACATATATGCTAATAACAGTCTTGAATTTTCCAACATTTCTTATTTAATCATTACTGTCTCACAATATAAAATAGTTGCATATAATTCCATTCATTACATAAATAGATTTATCTTTTGTTTATTTATTAATTAATAAAATTTATATTTTGTTTATTTTTATAATGCTTTAGTAACATCAATGTTTTGTTTATTTTTATACCGCTTTATTTACATTAATGTTTTGTTGATTTTAGAAGAGTTTGTTTTCATACTGCGCATGATTTTATGTTTCCTATAATTAAATTAGACATCATAAAATTTTTCTTAAAATGTATACAATATTTTTTATTCTTATATTTCCTTTTTCTGCAAAAAAATAAAATAAATAAACGTTCAGTAGACAGCTAATATTTTTAAAATACTGGCCTGTATACTAAGAAGTCAGAAAATATGAATAAGAACAGCTTTTAGTATCAAAAATGTGTTTTTTCTGGTGAGTGTGAGTTAGGAAATGTAGAACTCCGACCTGCTCTTCCGCCACATTAGCCTGTTGTACCTGCTGTTTCCTGTACCTGCTTCTTCATATACTGTCAATTATCCACCAATTCATTGCTTACCAGCCAACTTTTGCAATTTTTGACGGAGCGAAAAGATTTCTCCATTTTAACTCGACCCTTCAGTATTTTGTCTGTCTGCAAATTGGTTTGTTACGCAACCACGACCACGCGCGTTCTTCGATTTGGCATGAATGTTCCTTGAAGCAATAAAAAATTATGCATGTGTAAGGATTTTTATTTTTTAAATTCGTTTCCAGATGGTGGCCGTTTTACTGAATTCTATATTTTTGGCGAGTCAATGGCGAGTTTGGCATCATAAAACATCATTTTGGTAAAGACGAGACATTTAATTGCAATTTTGTTAATACTGATAAAAGCAGGCATTTAAACGTAATTTTGTTAATACTGATAAAAGTAGGTATTTAATTGTAATTTTGTTAATAGTGATAAAAGCAAACATTTGTGTTAATAATTTGCATTGAAAAAAAAGAGATAATCTCATGGTTTCATGTTGAGAGTTGTTTTTTCCTGTTTAGTTCCATCTACTCTTCTTCTCTTTTCGTGAAAGTGTTTTCAACGATTCTACCAAACGTTTCGTGTTATAAAAATCTGAAGATTATCTGTTATTTGTGTAACGTTTTCTGAGTATTTATCATGACAATTTTCATACTGCCATGATGAAAACCAGTCTTATTATTTCATCAAGATACTTCTTCCATCTTCACGTGCTTTTACCACTGCTAAGGTTGTGATAGTAAAAATTGTTTTCTTGGGAAATTCATCGAGAGTAAAATTATGATGTCGGGTGTCCCTACTGTCCTACCATCACGAGAAAAACCCTAAACAGGGTTTCCGCAAGTAGACGAGTCTAAGAAAGGAGGGTAACGGATATAAAATCAACCGCAACGTTTAGCAAACTAAGCGCACTTCGTTAGGCGAGTAATTCGTTTTCGACCGAAGTACAAAGCGAAATGAGACTTCCACCGATTCTATCTGCACCAAATGAAATAAAACTCACCCCCGAAATGCAGTGGAATCACACGTTTCCATAACGATCGCCACCGGCATGTCTGGTGTCTGGGGTTTTCCTCGTGGTGGTAGGACAGTACAAGTAATGCTGTCTTCACAATGAATCACAATATTGGCTAAACTTTAAAGATCAGATCTTAGATTTCATTTTATTTGGGGGGCGAGGTCTACAGTTCGCATAACTACTAGTTTAATTCTTAAGCGTTTTGGTTTCCATTTAAGATTTTAAAGCCATAAAAGATGTCTGAACTCCTTGCTGACTCTAAACCCTTTGGGTGAGTCGGTCGGCGTGGGTTATGTAAGTAGAAAAACTCAATTCTGGCCTGAGCCGCCATAAATTATGTAGAAATATGAGTTGCAGGGGAATAATCCCAAATCTGCCTACAGGTAAAAATGCTTCATCTAAGGAACACTCTAGGGGTAAATGTACCAAAGAAAAGGAGGAGAAGCAGGAGTAAAAAACTAAATTATTTATTATTAAGACAGCATAATATGAAATGAGAAAAGTATTTACACAGGTATTATTTACATTTTAGACAAGAGGGATTTAGGGTTTGTTAGTTACTTAACTTACATATAAACTTACACCTCGTTAAAAGGTTAGTTAGTTATAGCCATCGCCCATCGCCGCCGTGCTAACAGGGAAAAGACCCCCTTAGCTGCCTAAGCTCACCAATCCTACCACATGACCGTTCTTATTGATTTCAAAAAGTCATCTCCTCTGGATTCAAACACTACACTCAGTTTTTTAACAGAGAAAGACCCACGCATCACGTGATTAGCACCGAGAGACGGCGTGATCGTTATCTCCCGATATCTTTCCGCTGACACAACAATATTCAAATGAGCTTGTACGGAAAGTGAGAAAATATTATTAGGAAGGAATTAAACTTACGCTTTTAAGCTAGACGGGAAAAATACAATTCCTAGATGCATGTATGTATGAACTCGAACATGAACCATACTTCTGCACACTCGGGTTGGAATAGGCAGACGCGGCTGCGGTGGCCTAGTGGTCAGGCCTCGGAGCCGGAGGGTTCCAGGCTCAAAACCCGATTCCACTGAAGAACCGTCATGTATTAGGCCTGTTACACGTTAAATCATACGTAGTAGGTCAAACGTACACCCGATGGTTTGGTGTGGAAGTTTGGAGAGGGGGTGCTCGTCATCAGAACGGGATTCAAAATGACGAGGTCAGTACCAAAATAGCCTTTGGGTTGCTTCGTAACAGGACGTTAATAAACCTGATCTAAACTAACTGGGATGAACGCACGAGTTTAATACTTTAAAATAGAGACAGCCGAGATTAATTGTTAAACAATTAAGTTGAAATAAAATTGCGCAAAATAGTTTGAAAATTATTTAACGAGTCTCGAACATTGTTTTTACTAAATTTTGGGTACAAAAAAAAAAGAAAATGATTATTTTTTTTCAATATTTTTTTCACTTTTATTTTTGTATCTTTTACTACGGACTGACCGAGTTCCAGCGTCCATATTCACCTACCACATCGGACTCGGTCAATGGAAGTTCAGTTGAATAAATTGCAGGTTAATGTCGGGCCCAAAAGGGAAGAAACTTCTCATACATGAGCTTGCAAAATCAAACCTGCGCATGATTCTAGTTCAAAATGCGTATCTTTGTGACTTGAAATTCAGAAAAAGCCGAATCTTCACAGCCAAGCAACTTAGAGCAGCATTATACAAATCCCTGTCAGGGGTCATTCTGAATTCTTATCTGTTTGACGAAAGTTGTCACTTGGTGCCTTTTTTATTTAAGGATACTTCAATCAAAAATTGCTACAAAGATAGATTATCCTTAGACCAGACCCTGGTCAGGCTCCTCATCACTTTTTTTAAACCCACACTGGTCCAGCCTACCCGAAAGGGTGTAAGGCCTGGAGCAGACCAGTGAGGGAAAATGAGCATTAAAGCATGACTACATCAATGGGGGGGGAGGTGCCAGCTCCGGTGCCGTCCTCGTCATCTGACCGTGGTTCAAAATTACAATGTCCGTCCCAAAATAGCCCTCGTGTAGTTTCACAACGGGACGTTAATATAACTAAACTAAACTAATTACTACATCAATGAAGGCTCCTCATCACTGAGAATCAAGCAGCGCTGATCTAGCACCCTGTGAATTTCTTTTCTATAGAAAGTACATAAAAGTTCAATCGTTTTTGTTTTTTTTTTTCATCAATGCCGGCTAACACAGGGGAATACGAATAATTGCTAACATCGAAATTGTAATACCGAACAGGATACAGAGAGTGTTAGATGAGTTTTGATACCGAGTAGATACGGCTCAGGTTTCTCGTGGTGGTCCCATTCAACGTCTATGAATTTGTGGTACTTAGACTTCACATTGCCTGTTCTGAAGTGATTGGTCAACCAAGGCTATTGCTGTTCTCATTTCGTAAATATATACTTTCAAAATTGAGGTAATCTTATGTAGCCACTCTGCATTTTTATAATAGTATCAAAAACTCTTGCCGACATGATTCCCCTCTAATAATGAATGTCGATACTTATTTTTTATATATGAAAGAATGTGGTTTATTTTTTATATACGTCTTTATTCACTCATCTCTACGCAAAGTAAGATTACAAGCTAATGCATAGTAGAGATGAATGAAAATGCAGCTTTACAAGAAAGGACAATTTAGGTTTACACGGAATTTCTTTTCTAAGGAATCAATTTAAGTCTAAGGGATCAAAGCGTGAAATATTTCTTTTAGACAAAAGATAAAATAATTATTGCTCAATAACATAAAAGAAAAGTGTTTTCAGATTCTTATTGTATGTAGGTAAATATTTTTATAATTTCTTCTCAATAGTAATACATATCGTTTGTATAGATCTGCCAAGTAAAATCATCTTTTCTTATTGTTAAGTTTGTGAATCTTCTTAAATATTTTCTCATTTTTATGCTATTTGAAAAATCTGAGCTTCATACACATACGATATAAGTAAAGCAATTAAAAATATTTTGCATCAAATCACAACATTGTCAAGCTTTAAAATTCGCATAATGGTTGCTTTAAAATCTTTTCTGAGTACCACAAGACTTAAGAAACAGCAATCGTCAGGATATTCCAAACTGGAGATTAATTTTATTTCAAAAACTGGCTTAAAAAAAACCCTTTTGTCACAAAAGAAACCATCAATGCGCGATATATGCAGCCCTACTAAAATATATCGACTGGTTTATACCTTGTCGTAAATTCTCACTTAATTGTAGGCTGCCGGTCGACAAGAGAACAGAGTCCCACAGCAAGGTGGGAACACCTTCCCTTGAACCCCGTCGAACGGGAGCAATCAACTGAACTGATAGGCCTCTTAAAAGATCGTCTGTGGCCAGTTCCGCTCTGGCGCGCCCCGAGAATGCGAATAGGTGATAAGTAATTCGGCCACCCCCTCCCTCCACTAATGGCCGCCTGTCAGCGCTGATGCTATCTGGCAGACGATTACACGTTTCGCTCCCTCAACAAAGAGCACCCCCTCCCTCCTGGCCGACAGACGATCGGTCGTTCCTCTGAAATGCTCTTTTTCCACAATGAACCGATAGAACCATGCTTCATTCATTTTACCTCGATAAGAAAGGAGGGAGAAAAAAAAATATTTTGTAGAAACAAACACCCCTTGTTTGCAGTTGGGGCCTTGGATAAGGGAGGGGGAGAGGAGGTTATAGGGAAGGATGAAAAGCAGTTTTAAGAAGAAAAGAAAGGTTGTCTGTGGTAGGGGGTTCGTTTGAGCTTTATTTTGAGAAAAATAGAACTGCAAATTTTGGTAAAGCTGCTATAAAAAAATCAAATCATGGGAGCCCAGTGAAAAAGATTTTTTATTTCTGTTAAAGGGCTCATGTTGCGGGGTTTTCTTATTATTATTATCATTATTGTTTTATGTTTATAAGTATTTGATTGTTTAGGTACCTAAAATTTCATATGTTTGTCATTTATACTTCATTTAACTATTTTAAATAATGTCTTAATGGTTGCTCATCTTTTTGACTTCTAATATTTCTATTTATTCCGTTGCACTTTATACGTCGTTAGTCAAACTAACTTTTTTTCAGCTAACGCTTGCGTATGAAAAGTTTCAGGCGGATATCTTTTCATTTTTCCGTTTTCGTATTTTTATCATTCTGAATCAACTGGTGGTTTTAGAAGATTTCTCTTGTTGTGATTTAGGATTTTTAATGATTTTTTGAACCAGGGGATGCGGGGCCCAATTGGAAAAAATTTTGATCAACTTCTTTTTTTTTTTTTTTTTTTGATCGTTAAACCATATGCAGTGGTTAAGCGTCTTGCCGCTGGTGTGGTGCTGAAGTTTGGCCAGGGGGTGGCAGCGCAAGTGTCGTTCTCGTCATCTGACAGCTGTTCAAAATTACAAGGTCCGTCCAAAAATATCCTTCTTATTGCTTTAAAATGGAACGTTAATATAATTAAACTAATCCCCCCGCATAATTTTTTTTTTTCAGACAGAGGGTGATCTACACGTGGAGAATGGAGATTCATTGAAAGTTTTAAGTTGAATTTTTGTGATGATTAAAATACATTCCCTTTTTTTACTTCGCATATAAATAGGAGAATGTAGCTGTCTTAAATTCTTAAATTCAATTGTGCATTCACTGAATAATATCACCAGTTAACGTGCCGTTGTTGCCCCGCCCTAGTTGCGCCATTGAACTGAAAAGATAGCAAATTGCATTCTGGCGCGGGACCCCTTATGCGAGGGGCCGAACTGAAAGCAGTTGCTCCAATTGGCTAAAGTTCGGACCCCCGTTAAACCATAAGAGAAAAATAAATAATAGGATAGCTTATCTAAACTACTACTTTTAAATGGAGACTACTTATAAAAGGGAACTGCTTTTAAAAAGAAGCTGCTTTTAAAAGAAAATTTCTGATTATGAGACGTGTTTCTCGAAGACTCGTTTTTTCTTTTTTTAGGTGGTAATAAGCAGTTAAGAAATATTATTGACTGATAAAGTTCCTATACTTAAATCAGTTCTCTCGTGATTTTAAGACTTAATTGTTGACAGTTTTGTAGTTAATGAAATGGTGAATGCAATAAAGGTACAAAACAATTTTAAGTCTTTTTTAAGTCAAATTGAGTGCCGAAATGTATCGAAATCTTCTGTTTCTTGACATAAATCGATATCTAGCTGGAATGCACGATTCTCCCCAAAACTCTGATAAATTTCCGAACCTCAAAATTCCCCTTTGATTCTGAAATATTTTTAAGTCGTTTTCGGTGGCACAACTCAGGCACGATAAGTAAAAATTTGGGCATGACCTGATAGGTTTCGCTTTTTAGTATTACTCTTTTTGCAGAAGTATTGAGAGTCGTGAAAATAAAAGCGACCAAAATAAAATACCAGCCTTTATTTCCTATTTACACGTTAATTTTTTTTAAAAAATATGCTTTGAAGAATCCTCGACATCTATAGTAATTCTGTATATCTTTAATTAAATAAAATATTCCATGCCATTTTGCCGTCCAGTCTTAGCAAAAATGCAGCAAGTTACTTGTCCAGCCAATTCAAAATCACTTAGCACTTAGGCCTGGACGAGTCGAGTTTCGAGCTCTATCGGACCAACACAGCCCTTGCAGAATTATATCTTCGATTCTTCGAGTACAGGTCTTTAACCAATAGTTCATTTACGCTACAACGACAACAAAGTTCTTTTTGTATGTGGCTTCTGAATTTTATGAGCAGAAAACTTTTATCGGAGGCATAAAACAAATTTTATTACATTGTTAAGGCCTACTTGGTGCCACACCCCCAATTTCATATAAGTCGTATAAATAGACTTTGATGGAGACGGCTCCAGGGCATCGATCATTAGGGTGTTAGACCCCGAAGAAGAAAACAACCCTAAGTGGCACTGTAGGAGGATCTGCTTTGCCAGAGAGTTTCGAATGACCAGGAGGAAGCAGAGAGAGACCCAAGTCAATGATCTCTGCGTGTTCCATCTTTATGGCACCCATTCATTTCGGAATGAACGTAATTAAGTGAAGATGGGACTCGAGTGAGCGCTTCGTGTGCAGAAATCACAGCTTCTGCAATGTGTTTCGTGAGCGAAGGTGATTGTCACGGCACTCTGCTCACGAATGCGGATCTGCGCCGCCAGGTTGAATGGCAGGATTACCACTTTCGCTTGACACAAACTTCGCTTGACGGCGAAAACGAGTTCCTTGAGGATTAGAAACACACTTTCTTTCCCTCTCTTCCCCCGACGCCCCTGCCTTCCGATACTGCAAGCAAAAATCGCTCCTCGGGGCCCTTTTCACCTCAACTTTTTCTCCATCTCGAGTGAAAGTTTTTAAGTAGAAAAACTCACAGAAGTCTTATGTAACTTTTATTGCTGCTGTAATGGGGAACTTAAGCTTAGCTAATGCTCCCATTTGGAAAGCCTTACATCGGAAATGAGAGATTAAAAATAAAGAGATCAGTTACTAATTAAAGGTGAATGCAAAGGCGGCTTATGAGGTCAGGAAAGAGCAGTGCTTCAAAAGGTATTACTCAGGATGTAAAGTATAGACAGCCAGAAAAAAAAATGCTTTTTACTTTTAAGGGCCAAAATATATAGCATCCATTGCCAAACAATAAATTACTTAATTATATTTAACGGTTTATCATCTGAATGACTGATCCATTACAAAAGAAATCCAGCGTTAAATAACACATATTAAAGAGGAAATGTTTCCCTCGCGTGAATATTAGGCTGCAATGTTTATAGCAAAAATTCTGAGGAAAATAATTCAGGAGTTGGGGGGAAAAGGAAGAGAAGATAACCGACTGGTCTAGCGTCAAAATAACCTGTATGTTTTGCAGCACGAAAGAGACTACAGAATCCCGCAATGTATGTCACTTTTCCTTGCGCACTGAGGCCGCGGTGGTCTTTCAGAAGGATCATGGTTCGAGACCCGATTCCAAAAAATATGTTCCATGGTGAGTCTAATGTTCTTCCTGTGATGTAGCGAGCGTAAAAATTTGAACATGGAAACAGCCGCCTCAGGTGCTATCTTTGCAATTTGACTACGGTTGGAAATTCTTCGCCACTACGGAATAGCCACCGTGTTGCTTTAAAATGAGAAATGAATGAAAACCCTTGCCGCCTCAGGTGTTATCTTTGCAATTTGACTACGGTTGGAAATCCTTCGCCACTACGGAAAAGCCACCGTGTTGCTTTAAAATGAGAAATGAATGAAAACCCTTGCCGCCTCAGGTGTTATCTTTGCAATTTGACTACGGTTGGAAAT
>BGPR01001140.1:91673-119200 GCA_013235015.1 Araneus ventricosus | reverse complement strand
TTGTTTTGTAAGAATAAAAACCCACATTAAGACTATTTAACTTTTATTGCAGTTGTAACGAAAGGCTTAGGCATAGCTGATCCTTGCATTTGAGAAATTTCTCATCGAAAAGAGGAGATGACAAACGAAGAGATCAGTTACTAATTAAGGCGCAAATCACACGAGCCCAAATAGAACTCGACCACCCCTTTAACGCGCCTCCGCTGCTTAAGGTTTGAGTGGAATGACCGCTTCCACTTCATACCTCCCCGCGAACGATCCTAGAAACTAAATAGGCGTGCCTGACTCCAATACAGTAATGACTGGATATACAATCCCTCTATTCATTAAGAGGTCAGTTGTATCAAAGAGAAGCAGTGTCTCTCATGAAAATGATAATTTCATACCGACCTGCGGGTCAGACATCTGCAACAACAGACGATTTCCAGAAACGCACGTTGATCGAAAAGGTTCCAGGCAGGCCTGCGCATTTGAAAAGGAATCTCGAGACATCCCTGTCTTAATAATCACGGAGCTAGGGGTTCTTAAACTTATGGGTCGTGACTCCAATAATGGTCGCGTGGCAACATTTTAGGGTGGTGAGAACTTTGGCAGCTCTCAGAAGAAGAAGCTTCCGTCAGTTTCTTCCATCAAATAATTGCGAAAACTAGTTTTATTTTAATTTTTCCCTTAATTTCAAGAGTACTAATATAAATGCAAAGTTAAAAGATATAATTTTTAGAGTGATTCTTAAATTTATTTCCACTGCTTAAAGATATAAAAAGAAACCAGCGGGAGTGAGCTTCCCTAAACTTTCTCTTATACCTCATAGCAAAGGTGTCACTTCCTGCTCTCTCCAAAATAAAAATTACAGGCCTTCGGTAACGCCACAAGTACTAAGATTTTATGAAACGTTTTGGAATATGAAATTTTATTAAAGATATCTCTCACTTACTCGCCACACCTACACCAGGCCTTTCATCTCGAAATCCAGTTTTAGGGATTGCCATAATTTCTGCTGCTCTTATCACGCCTGGTTTGGGTTTGACCACAATTTTCTTTGACCTTCGTAGATCGCGCCAAAGCGAAAGGAAACCTTAAAACAACCGCTTGGCCGCAGCTTGCTATCGCCAAGCAGCAGTAAACTGCGCCAACATAATAGCAATACGCAATTTGAACGCCTTTTTTAAAACTGATTGAAACCAAAGTTGGAAACAAATCTGCAATCAAGGTTAGAAGACCGCATATCAAGTTTCATTTATCTAAGTCATTGCGTTTAAGAGTTATAGCGTTTGCAAGCATGAGATAATACATACCGACAGACAGTCAACCCTTTGACGAATTTATCTCGAAATTTGATACGGATCTACATTCCTGATGATAAAGCTGTGTATTAAATTTCATCTCTCTAGCTATTTTAGTTTTTGAGTTATCGTGTTCAAATGAACACGGACAGACAGACAGGCTTCCCGTGGACGGATTTTGTCCAAAATTTGATACAAACCTACAAATTATGTGTAAAGATCACATACCAAATTTAAACCCTGTAGCTTTAATAGCTTTTGAGTTATCGTGTTCACAGACACACACCAAATTGTGCCAAAATTGTGCTTTCAGACTCAGGGAGGTCTAAAACGAGAAGATTCGTCAAAATCGAAAATCGAATTTTTTGACGATTAGAATACTTTCTTTTTGTATACTTCGTATACGAGAAAGTAAAAAGCAGCTGACTCTTAAAGGCATGTTGATATCTTGTACCTTGCATTGTCTTGCGTGCATACGAAGCTGAAACGCGCAGAAATAACTAAATAATTATCTCACAGTTGTTTTAGAATTTTTTTTCTTTTCATTTTTTCTCTCTTTGCCTATAAAAACATGGATATGAGAACAAATAAAACTTTTTTCTGCCTTTGCTCTTTTTAACTTTTCCTTTTATGTTTCTAAGTGAAAATGCAATAGCAGCATGGGGATTTATTTCTTCGCGCAGGTAGGTGAAAGATTTTGAAAATAAATAGGATATAAAAATGAGTTCTTGCTTTAAAGAAATTTTCGAAGCATAAATTAATTCATTTCTGCGATCTGCAAACAGCAGAAACTCTTACATTTTACTCACATTCTGTGACCGGAAGAAACGTTTTGAGAAGTTCAGCGCTAATGGAGTACTTAGCCCAGCAACCATAAAAAGGACAATAATAATTAGCATAACAATAAAGTCAAATAGTGCAAAAAAAGCTCTTCGCATTTAAATAGTTTTCCTTGCCTCCGACTAAGGAGAAAGTGATTTTACCGATCACTGAAGGAAGTAATTTTGAATAAGAAAGAAAATTTGAATAATGTCATCATCTGACTTTAAACGCTGGGGAAGTTTGAAATGTTTAGTCAATGAATCAATGTTTAGTCAATGAGTAATGTTATAATCTGACTTTAAACGTTGGGGAATGTGAAATGTTTGGGCACATGTTAGTCACATCACCGATCGTTTCAATTATATAAACATGCAATGCCATTCGTGATAGCATACAAAAAAAAGAACGTTTTTTCTCTCTCTTTCTAAAATGTTAAAAGAAAACAGAAGCGAATTTTCAAACAAAACGCCATGGATAATATCTACTGAAAATACCAAAACCGTCTGAAATATTTATTTCAGTCACCAGAGGAATTTTAAATACAAGAATTCAGCAACAATAGAAACTGCAAATATCGGGTCAAAAACAAGTGGCTCGCCAAATTCCCTTCGTCACATGTTCGGTTCACTTAACCGTCAATTGCAGGGTTGGGGCATGTAATCACTCGATTACCCTTAAACACAGCGGAAAGACGGAGTTAAACTGACGTTTTAAATAGAGCACAATTGTTTTGTTTTAAGAAGAGATCCCATCGTCTTGACCAGCCATGCGTTCGCCAAACATTCTGTAATTCCCCCCTGTAATGTTCCGGTGTGAACAGCGGAACGAATGCGTGGACGTGCTTCTGGAGACGGATCGCCGCCGTCTTGGCGTAAAAACTGCTGATGGAGGATTAGGGAAGGGCTGTTAGGTGAAGGTGGGAATTTGTGGAGGACAGTTTTTCGCCAAACTTTTTTGGTGACTGTAATTGTCGATCGAAGAAGACTGTCTTCTTCCCAGTCATGAGGCGAAATGAGAAAAGGGAGATTAAGTGCCGTGTTTTTGGATTCTTCCCACAAAACCAGTCCCAAAAATTAGCCCCTTGCGGAGAGAATTTCCTCTGCAGGCTTATCTAGAAGAAAATTCATCAATCATCTGCTGGAAGGCTTTGAAACCAAATTGATTTTTTGAGTTGATGTTAATACTGTAAGCATGATGGTGGAGGTTGGTCGATCTTTTAATGGAAATGTTTTTTTTTTTCAGGGGTAAACTGATGAAATCGTACCCTAATTTGCCGATTTATAGTCAAGTGAATTCCGGCTTAAGAATGCCCCAAAACACATGTGGATTAGTTAAGCTACTTCTAAAATATTATAATTATTCCTTAATGGAGAGTCGGCTGACGTTCTTAGCGATGAACGTTTACTTCTTAATATGATAGACTGTCAGATATCGAACTATTTGGTACAAGACTGGTGAATGTAGAGCTTCAGAAACAAAAGTTTTCACCTTATGCTAGTTTTCATCGTCAGTTTAGTGAGTTTGTAAGAAGAGAGAGACATATAATCATATTATATCCTCAGATTCAGTGTAAACCATGTAAAGACTACTAATTTACGATCCATCTGCGTCCAGTTCGCAGAGAAGCCGCAGAGCTATCATGGAAAAGCTGTTACTGTCTTTCCTGAGAATTTCAACGCGAGGAAATATCAAATCGAGGAGCACCTGAGCAGATCACACGTCAGTTAAAGACAAATTTAATTTAATCTTAATTGATAAACACGAAGCATAATTTTTTTTTTGATGGCGACATAAATAAAAGTGGATAAATTTAGAATTAAAAATAATAATTAGACCCCATATAGCTAATAGCTGAATGCATTAGATATCACAATTCCTTGCACTGGAAGTCGCATCATTATAATTACATTATATTTAATTATAGATGGCCATCAAAGGTCGTCAGTTCGTGATCAGATGACACACGTCAATTGAATTTAGAATCCATAGCTCATTTTACTGGAGTAGAAAGTCGTGGTGTCGCAAGAGCAACGTGCAGTAAAATGTTAGATAATAAGCCCAGTTACGTTTGTCATGAGAAGGGGCTGTTCTGTGAAATTATAACATTATAAAATCTTAAAATATTGTTTCAATTAGTTTGTCTAAAACACGTGCATCCGTCTTTATCTTTTGGAATGATGCGAATTTTTCATGGCGCAAAATCCTTGCATAGGATATATTGCACCGATTTGCCTTTTAGTAGGAACTTCTTCCCCATTACCTTTTTCTAAATTAAAAATATGTCAAAACATTTGTTGATGCATAATTTTAGCTCAAGATCTATCGAAAAAACAGCTCTAATATTCAGGAAAAAAAGTGGAGAGAAAATTTTGCTTCATAAATATTCTTCAGACCCAGCGTTCCATTTTTTACACATAATAAGGTCATTTACAGTTTATTTATAAGAGAACTGCCGTGTCTGCTCTTATTGTGTATGCTCAGAAACTTTATGATGTGCTTTCACATTTTACCCCAGATATTTTTCAAACCGTCGGCTACCCAACTTTCTTTTGGTTTTATATCCTACTCCTTTTACCTCCCATCCACTTTTCAACTTTTTATAATACGAGGAAAGTTTCCACAGTATTGAAGAAAAAGGTATTTCCTTCTTTCGTTCTCATTCACTTTTATCGAAATATAGACAGTTATTCTATATTTAAAATTTGTTTCAAAATGTCACCATGTTCTCATCATTTGGTGTAGACTAAATTTCTTTAACTACGGTTCACTTTTGCAAATCAGTCATAAAAGTTGTCCTCATTTCTATTAGATTTTCTTGCAATAGTAATTAAAAAATAATTTACGAACGCCACTTTTTGCACGAAGTATTTAATTAACTCTAGAGTTATGTATTTAATAACTACCAAAGAAATAATTCTGATGCATCAGCTCTATTTTCTGTCATTTCGACAAATTTCAGCTCTACCAGTTTTAAAATCCGAACTTTAGTAAACGCTTAAAAATTGCTGATAATTCTTGTAATTTTCAAATACTCGTAAAAACTTTGACATTTGATGCAAAAATACACGTCTTTGTTAGCTTATCTTATGTTCTTACTTTCGCCTCTTCACACTCAAACTATTGGCCAGACACAGTATCTCAACTTGTCTGTTGCCATAGGTATCAGACTTAGCCCATTTTCCGTAGATGGGTAGATGGCAATCGAAAGAAATTCATTCACCAGTGGTCCACTTAGAAACAAATATAAATCATTTTTAAATAGCGAATGCCATGATACAAAACTAATATTAATTCCAGTCTCGTGATAGTCAAAGAGTGTGCGTGTATAAGAGACATAACGATGTCTTAATAGCTAAAGTGTTTCCTTAAAGGACTGTTAATTTTTTTTTAATTTTCTGCATTCATTCCGTTTGTTTTTAAGTAACAAATAATATTGTAATTTTGGAGCTTAGTTTTGCATTGTGTTACAATAAGCAAAGAAAATAAATGAAGCTGATGTATCTTTATACCTAAATAACTTTTTTTCATGCATATACATCGATGTGTTTTAATTCATCGGCCAACAGACATACGAAGATTATGTTAAGGGTTAGGAACTAAAAATTGCATATTGAAGTAATTTCACTTATTTTTGTCTACCTTGGAGGGAAACCTGCCGCCGAAAATTATGGCCTGATTTTGTTAGAACAAACTTTATTACTCTTAAGAAGATAAGTACTTAACAGCTAATGCTATAAAATAAACAGATAAAGAGACATTTAAAAATTTTGAAAAACAGTCGATTTTTGCCAATTTTTACGATTTTCAAGACCCATGCGCGAGCGGAAGATATCAATCAATTATCTTACTTTTAACGTAGGACTACGTTCCTCCCATTGGGGTCTCAGGAAGGAAATTGATTCACACGCCAAAACGCCACAAAACTTGGTATGGGAGATCTTCTATATCTCGGTAACTACATATGTTAAAAAAATAACTAATGTCTTATTTTAGAGATAAAGGATAACGACAGAAGTTACAAAAAAATGTAAATCGGAATTGCAGTTCAGCGACTACTGAGTCGCAAAGTTGGGCAAAAAAGACGCATGAATTGGTGACGCGATCCTCTATATCTCGGTAACTACATATGTTAAAAACATAACTAATTTCTTATTTTAGAGATAAAGGCTAACAACAGAAGTTACAAAAAAAAACTTAATTAAACTTAAAAACTTACGAGAAACTCAGGAATGGCGCTAGATTTTGCCCGACGGGGGGGGGCGATTTGCGCGACAGGGGGCACGATCTCCCCGACAGGGGGGGACAAGTGTAATGAAATTGGTCTCAAATTTTCGCCAGATTATTATTTATCAACTACAGTTGAATAATATACCGTACAAAAATTTTCCCCGACAGGGAGGCACAGCATCCCCGACGGGAGGCCAGGGCCCCCCCGGTCCCCCCTCTGGCACCACCCCTGGAGAAACTTCGAGAAACAAACGAGTCAAGCGCGTAAAGTAGTCCTACGCCTTTAACATCAGCGGCTGTTTGAAAAAGACAGCCTCCCGTCATTTTTTCCCCCTCGTTTAATTTCTCACCCACTCGCAACTTTTCCGCGGTATAGCGACATGAAAAAAAAATTGATTTTTTTTTTCGGCCCACCCTAATGTATATCCAGGGTCAGCAAAGGAAGGAAGCAAAAACAGGGGATGGAAATGGGATAGGTAGTGAAAACAAATAATTATCTAGCGTGTGAAGGAAGTGTTATAAAAATTTCCCTCTGGGCTTAGACGAAATGCCTGCCATATTTATGCATTAGATATTCCCTTCCCACGGAAGATTAGTGTCAAATGTGTATGACTGGTGTGGTAAACAATGTGTTAAAAAAACGCTGTTATAGAGTTTTCAACGCGTGGAGTATAATCTGGTTGGATTAATTAGTATGACTGTCACATTTCCAATTAGCTCAAAGAAGGAAGCGCCCTTATAAAGTGGTTAAGTTATTATAGCATTGTTCTTCATTTGACGACGGATAAAAGTTATGAAGTCCATCTTCAACAACCCTTGTGCACATTCTAACCCGGACGTTAACCTAACAAAACATATTGCGGAGTTGTAATTGTTCTACAGAATACTGTTGATTTATGAGATTGTAATCTACTGTCTTTTGTAAAACTTTAGTTTTTAAGTTCTTGATTTACTTTTTATACTTTGCATTACATCCATGAGCTGTTTCTCCGAAAAAGTTACACAGAATTATTGGAAAATTAAGTTTAATCGAAATACAAATTTTAAAAAATCGCTTGGTGTGTTGATTCATTAGGTTTTCAATATTGGTAAAGATAGAGGTTAAATTACGCTTTCACACTTTGTCCGAAAATATTTCTGATCATTATAAATGATTTCTGTTTTAACCCTCCGAAGGCAAACGTCTTTTTACGTTTCTCATGTTCAGTTCAAAAGAAGATAGCTAGTATTTATATGTATCTTTTCTTAAACAATCATGGATAAAGTGTTATTAAGATTTCAGAGATATAATTAAATACAAAAGAGATCAATTCATTTACTTTAAAAGCTAAGTTTTCCAACCTGATAGCTAAAAGTTCAAAATAATTGGGCGCTCAGAGGGTTAAAAAACCTTTATCCAGACAGCACTATCGCATTTGGTCGTTATATAACATAATAACGTGAATCTTCCACGTCAGTTATTCAACGAAAATCTATTTATTTATAAGAACCTAGTCTATCAACATTCATTATTATATTAAAGTAATATAAATAATTAGTTTTGTCAAATTTGTATTGTATTAGTAAGCGCTATTATACAATAATTTTTTTCTAAGCCTATCGAGCTTCTGTTTCATGGTGGTTAACATTACTGTAAGCACAAAAAGGCTGTTTGTTTCATGAACTAAATTATTACGAATTCTTTTGATTGCAAAATAGTAATTAATTTATTCTTTTTTCTCTTTCAGGTGAGAGCCATGAAATTCTCAGGTATCCAGTCCTTACTCTTCAGTGCACTCTGGACGGTAAGTGGACACACTGACGATTTTATCAACAGCATTGTAGATTGAAGCACAGATGTTGTTGATAGAATAATGTCTACAACAAGCCCAAGACTGGCTCTTTATAATAAGGAAAAGTCATGAAACCGTTCTAAAGGCAGCCAGCCTTGATTCCTTAATCCACAATGGCAAGTCTGAGGCGTGGTGACAAACGTGAGCATCACAAAGTAGATATGGGGTTCCGATTGCGCGTCATATTTTGGGTAGTAACGGATTTCTGCTGGAGATAACAAATCTAAATTCGACAGCGGGAAGATCTGCAACCATGCTTCAGTTCTTCCTATTCTTACTTCGCGTCGCGTTGCAATTCTTACTGTTGCGATATAAAACACGTTTCTGGTATCATAAAGAACAGATTAAAATGTCGCTACTACGCGCTTATAATAGCAATCATATTTCTTTGAACCCTATCTAAAATAACCAGACGTCCCGGATTAGCCGGAACAGACCCGATTTTAGATGATTTGTAACAGATTAGAAAAATGTCCTGGTTTTGTTTCGAATAATCCTTTTTCTAAACTTATAACTAAGCAGTTCCTGATTAAAAAACATTTTAATGAATTGATTTAATTTGTTTTTTTAATTGTATTTTTACTATGCATAGAATATATTCACTGCATTTTGACCAATAATCTAGGTTCTACAACGCGATCCAGAAGTTGAGACAATGACATCATTCGACTGTAATATAAACAATTTTTCTGGTAGAATTAAAACAGCCTTTCAATGGATTCAGAAACTGTTAAAAAATGATATGGTCAAAACACAGTTTTTTTAATAGCTTTAAAATTCAAATAATGGACGAAAACAGAAATTAGCCTGATACATACACAATGAAACGTGTATGCAAATTTTCATGAGAATATGTAAATTTAAAAAAGAATGTCCTAACAGACTTCACATATTTAAGTTATCTACACAATAAACATTTCGTAATCAAAATACCTCGAGCTAAAGAAATTTAGAGGCAGAGGAGACTATTAAAATATGGAAGTTCAAGGATAAAGAGGCTCATTTCAGGTATTTCAGCAGTCATGAATCGATCGAAGAAATTTATCCACCGAATTTTGTCAAGGAAACACCTACCCCAGTAGCTCAAAATATTGTACAATACGATGATATGAATAATATTCTGCAATATTGTACAATATTGATAGAATATCAAATAGTATTATATAATATAGAACAATATTGTAGAATATTGGGTCATATGTTGCTACCTGGGTAGGAAGCGATACGTAGATCCTAGAGACCATGAGTAGCAAAGAAACGCGATCCTCGGAGAATCCACAACGTTTAGAAAGTAACAATAAATATCTGTACGTGGGTTCAGGAGGTCAATAGAATTGTCAGATACGATATGCAGACATATCTTGAAATGGATAGTGTGTTTCTTTGTAAATTGAAAATCAACCAACACTGAAAGGACACTATAAGACGAAAAGAATTTTGTGGTTGAAACTATACGTCGTAGAAGCCGAAGAGGAGTTAGTTGGATATCTCAGCGACTAAAAAAAGTGGAACTTTAAGATGGGGTAAGACAGCTTAACATCATGTTGATAAGACTTCTCACAAAGAACTCCAGTTTTCTACACAAAAATATTTTACGATATTTCCAAGATTGCTATGATGTTCTGAATGTCGCACAACATTGTAAAATATCTTATGAAAATTGTAGAGCATCTTGTGCTAATAGGGGGTGATGATTTGGCATTAAACATTTTATATGATTTTGGTTCATCGCTTTAATTAAATTTTTGTCTAAATTTCTTTGAGAAAGTACTAATTATGTTATATTATCAAATAGCAACTTATAATACCTATACAACTGAATTTTCTGTTGTTATAAATGTTTAATATAAATATTAATTACGAAGCGATGTTAGGGAAAACGGATTAAATATTTCTCAAAATCTGTGTGAATTCTTTCTTTGTCTAAACTTTTGCATCGCTCTGTCCATCATTAGTCCCTCTGAATATCCGTGTATTGAGTTCTATCAAATCGTAAATTGTATATATATTTACTAGATATTCAGATTGCTGAAAGTTAAGAACTTACTGTCTCTGACTGAACCTTTTCACTCCTCTCCAATATCTAGAGCATTATAATTGAAATTCAGAAAATTTTTTACTCTTATCTACAACTTCCAAGTAGCTTCATATATGAACTAGGTTAAAACTCTGTCAGAACTTTTATAGACTTTATTATTACAACATTAAATATTTAGTAGGATTCTTTGTCAGAATCCCAAACTCAATTTTGTATAGAAGAATTAATCTGTATTTTATTGTACTGTTATTACATTCTGTATAATGTATACTCAGTTTTGCTATTATGAAGTGGGAAATATGACTTCTTAAAATATTTTAAAACCAAACAGAAACATCCGTTTTCCTGGAAGATATCTATTTATTAATCTAAATGGTTTGTATTGAACTGTTTGAATTTCTTGCATGATGTCACATATTATTAACTTCTTTCTCTCACAACCACTCTTTTTTTTCATTCTAAAGTTCATACTTCTTCAAATCAACTCACGGCATCCGGTTATTATCATATCAGATTTAATACGCTTCAGATTCACATACCTCGCCAATCACTGGTGGCATTCGAATTTGTGTTTAACTAGTTACTAACCGAGGTTCAACAAACTAGTTGTTGAACCCCAAGGACTGAAAAAATAATGACAGGTAGAGTAGAAAAAAGTATTTTAATAGGAAATGTAACAGCAGGTTAAGAGACAAATGGTAGGCATGAAACTTTCCTTAAATTAAATGACAACCTAATTATCTGAATTATAGGAACATCTATGCAGATCTTTTAAAACTAAACTGAAATTTTATCTTGGAAGTGTCAAATTAAGAAAAAACTCCGAATTTCAAAGTCAAGTCTGCCGCCAACCAAGAGTAGCCCCAACAGAAGCGTCTCGAGTAACTTTATCAACCGGGCAAAGCGACAATATGGCGCCCCTCCCTCCCTCAACCAACGTATTTTTTTTTACTATAATATCCACGTCTAAATATCAGGCAAACTTTACTTAGAAATATGCATGTTTTTCCCTGAAAATATGACTTAACTCTTTGAACCGGCTAGAGTGAGAATTCAAGTTTCAAAATAGATAAATTTTCATTCATGAAATCAGAATGAAATTCTTCCTTTCTCAATATAAATTAGGAGGACGACACCTCGGTTGCGCGATCATTGTCAACAAAGAAAGGAACTAATTTTCTCCCGTAAAATCCACCCAGGCTCCCGAAACCGCCTGATTTCGGCCTATGTCGAATGAGGTTTGAGGCGAAATAGGCTCATAGGGTTAAATATTGGTGAGAATTTTAAACTTCAGCTATATTTATGATTATATAGTGATCATATTGAAACTAAAGTAATACATTCAACAAATTTAAAAGTATACTCAATTTCTCAAGTCTATTAGAACATTTTTTCTTCTCACTCCCTTTGGGCCAAGGGCAGTTGCCAGTTTCCAAGCCACTAGCAGAACGAATTTCAATATCCATTCCGAGACAAACGCGAACATGGTAGTACGAGTGAAGTACATTCTCGTGGTTTCGGCTGTAGATTGATATGGTGGGACCAGTGGCGTAGTAATCCAGCACAGCTGTCTTTTCCCACCCTAGTCATATTTGGCTTTATAAAGAGAATATATAAGATGTTAAATGTTGTCTCATAACAACATGAGGTCTCATATCCATATCAGATGTGAAAAAGAATAAGAAATATTAGAAATTGGTTGTGAAAAATCCAGTTTCAGAAAATTCTTGGACTTGGTGTCCGGTATACCGGACATCAACTTTGAACTCCTCTTATTAATTCAATAATTGATGAAACTGCATGCTGTTCTTTTATTTGATTCTCGACATTCTTTTATTATAATCTTAGCAAGACTATTTCGTTTCGAGATGAATCATTTCATTTTTTAGTTTTTCCAAAACAACTTGAGAAAATATGGTTCTCCAAAATGGAGTTCGTGGTGAATTTTTTTCTCAAGTAATTTCTTGCTTTAGATCCTTTTTCACCATTTAAAGGCTTCTGAAATATTTTATTATCCTTTGACAACCATTTTAAAGTGAAATTTAAGGGATTTTTCTTCTTTATATCCGTACTGTCCGGATGCCGGACATGGGATAACTTTTTAATTTTTCATCTACAGGCTTGAATTTCGTATATGAGATACCCTTTGCAGTAGTACACAATACACAAAGGAAAAAAGTCTAACTCCATTATTTCTTATCAGAAAAATCACCCGTCATGGTATGACGGTGCAAACTCCTCTTCATTCGAGAGATTTCCTCAAATTTGACGTGTTTAAATAGATATATATGCGAGAGAAATGTTTAACATTGATTGAAAACAAATAAAATAAACATATGTTTTTTTGACAGGAAATATTATTTTTATTTACATATTTCTGTATTAAAAAAACAACATTCCGTGTGAAAGTATTTTGCGTCGTTTAATTAAATTTTCTTTTGCACTCAGATGTCTAATCAAACAAAGCATTTCTCTGTTTGTCAAACGTTAAAAAATAGTGATAAATTATATCATCATAATCAGTTGCATCGAGGGTCCAAACTATATCACGCGCATGATATACCACTAACGTGATTACTACTTTCTATTAAAAACCGGAAATTAATTTTAAATATATGATTAATATAATTTAAAATTTATCGAACTATTGATCATAGCGATAGTAAATTTCTAGCAATCGATAAAAATTTTTTCCTATTTAGAGCTATTAAATTTGAAATTGAACGACAATTACTTTTTTAAATTTAAAATTAGTGAAATTTAGTTGCTCTAACAATGAAATAATGCTATTTAACGTCCCGCAGTGCTATTGCGCGAATTTTTATTGTTGGTGACGTCAGAGCGTTACCGGATCAGTGAGAGACAGATCTGGGCTGGGATAGTAATAATAACTTGGAAACTGAGATGGAGTGTTGCTTGTTAAGTGAGGATGTACTATAATTTTGCTTTAGTAACATGAAATGAAGATGTTTCGAGTCTGACTCTCAGAACATCTTTACGTCCCTTCCCCTTTTGCTATGCCACAAGCCAGATAACGGTTTAACAATAAATGTACTTGTTTGTATTTAACAGTAGTAACAATAAATGCTTGCTAACTAGATAACAGTAATAACAATAAATGTACTTGCTACAGTCACAGAAAAAAAGGTTTAAATCGTGATTTAGTACTCACTGCTTGAAAACATTCGATTCAAATGAATTTTACTTTCACAATCAAATCTCCCCTCGAATCACGAACAAACTTTCCGTACGGAAAGCGTTTCGGAGGACGTACAAAGTGTCTAGAATCACGAACAAGCAATCCACAGAAAATAAACATCATAAGCATTCCAGTAAGAAAATGACATACTTGCTATGATGAAAAGTTGAATTCTTCAGGAACAGTGGAACCTGTTTTTGTGAATTCCTTCTTAAAAAAGAAAAGAAATAAGAATCGTCTTTCAAATTATAAATTTCATTTTCTTTTCTCTTTTCACTTAGACTGTCAACTCGCCTCAGTACAGATACGGGAATAATAAATTAAGTTACCGTCTGTATTTGATCCGATTAGCATTTTGTTAATCTTTTTGTGAATAGATTAACTGTTTTTCATTGATTTTGTATTAAATACTTGTGGTGTATCAAATCTTAATTCCTCTGAGATCAATCCATTTTACATTAATATCTGTGGGAAAAATAGTTTTGGTTTACGAACGACCTTCGGGAAAGTGTTTTTTAAACAAAGCTTTGACTCTACATGATCAGTATAGCGTTAAGCTCATCATCTTCCATGAATACTTCATGGAAGTAATATATCATGATTGTTTGGCTCTTTCCGTCAAAATTTATTCCACTACTTTCTGTCGCATTTAGCGAACTAATTTGAGATGAAATATTGTACAGATAATTATAAAATATAAACATATGTAAAAAAACCAATTCCACAACTATTTTGACAAAATTCACACAGTGTCAATCCAAAAATGCAGAATTTATAATATCTCAAATTATTACTTAATGGCTTTCATTTTTAAGTATTCTACATTCTAAAACAATATCTTTTTATAGGTGGTGTCCATGGCAACCAGCAGAGACTTTTACAGCCGTAACGACATAAGACAATCGCTAAGTGAGTAACGTTTTTAATTCGTGATTTATTCAAGGCCCTCGTCACTGTTATTTTTGATGTTCAGTTGTATTTACAGTTACTCCCAAAAGTATTTGGGCATTTAAAAATGTTTAAATTTTGCGATATATCAGTTGAGGACAAATATTTTAATAGGATTTTTTAGAGAGAATAGTACGTCTCTTCTTCTTTTGATATATATATGAATTTCAAATAGAATCATCGCATATTTATTTTTAAAAATTCTTTTTGTCAAAACATTTATCACTTAAATATTTGAACACTTGCGAAAAACTGCGATAAATGATAATTATTTGAAACAATTTATACTTTTTTTTTTACCTAAATGCAATGATTCGGACATTTTATTATATTTCTAGAGAGTTATGAATTTGGAATTGAAACTAATTTTTGCATTTGTTTGTCAAAAGAGTGAAAGACTTACAACTATACAAAGATGTTAGAATTTTTTTAATTTCTTAAGTGAAATCATATAAAATAAATATTGGGACTTTAAAATAATTTACATTTTTGGGAATTAAATGATGAGAGGAAAAATAGCATGTAGTACAAATCACGCTCTGTCAGTTGTGGCTACGACCTTATTTTGAACCATTATTTTACTGCAATTAACAAAAAATCCTTTATTCAACTTTATTAATCTTAGTAAATTTATAATGAATGTCGGGTATTTAAACAGGTTTTGCAAAAAGAAAGTTAATATTTGTTTCCGTTTTTACTTTCTCTTAAACTAAGAAATAAGTATATATAAAGAAAGCATTGTAATCATCAAAAAATCCGACCTCTTGATTTTGATGAATTTTCACTTTTTCGAATCCCCAAGTCCGAAACAGTCATTTCTGGAATTTTATCTATCTTTCTGTTTGTCCGTATTTATATAAATACGGTAACTCAAAAACTCGACATGTAGATGGGTGAAATTTGGCTTGCGGTCCTCACTCTAAAACTGCAAATCATTTAAATTTTGGACTAAATCCATCAAAGAGAAGAAGTACTTTTCCATAATACATAATACTCCATTTTCTTCACTATACTAAAAAGCTATACAAAAAGCATGCTGGCCTGGACTTTTTCGTATACTTCTACTCGAGGATTTAATTTATAACGTATGGTCAACAAGGTTTGTACTCACGTATTATGCAACCAAACAGATATGAGTCGCATCAATACAAACCCACCTAATGTACCCAAATTTTCACTGAAGTTTCATTATTGCTATTTTTTGATTCCTCAATTTTGATATAATCCGACGGTAACTCGTAAACTTCTTATCCAAAGGAGAAATGAATCCTGCACCAACTTAAAACTCAAAAAATTATGTATTTAAAAGAGAATGTTTGATTGTCGAACTATTTTCCGATGATTTTCACGATTTTTCAAAAAAAAAATATTATTAATTATTGTCACTTGCACGCATAAGTTGAAGACAGCTAAATGTCTTTATATTGTCCTTGAGCAATAAACTCAAAAAATTATGTATTTAAAAGAGAATGTTTAATTGTCAAACTATTTTCCGATGATTTAACGATTTTTCAAAAAAAAATATTTTTAATTATTGTCACTTGCACGCATAAGTTGAAGACAGATAAATATCTTTATATTGTCCGTGGGCAGAGTGGTGTCAAGCATGTAAATGAATGTTAACAAAAGATGTATAATACTTTCCTTGGAAGTGAATTGTGACGCACAGATAATTAAATACAATAATTAAAACTAAATACAATGCTTCCATTTAACTTAATTACAACGCGTACAGTAAACCAACAAAAGCACGGTCTTAGAGCAGAATGTAAATGAATTGCAATTTTCTTGTTTGAATCGAACTGTCTGTCTCATGTTATGAAGAATTCCAGATCTAAAATATATGATAATTAAATAGCAACCACCATTTTTCAGCGATAATGATTTTAAAATTTGTAAAAAAACAGTATATTTTTATAAAAAATCGATAGAAACTATCTTTTCTGAAAAGAATTTATAATAATAACCATCTTAAAAAATGACGTCAAGAATAATAAAACTAATTGAGAACAAAGGCACTTTTTATTATTGATCTCTTTCAGTCCAAAATATATTCTAGCCTATATATATTATCCAATTCATATAAATAAAAGATATTAAACAGCAATCAAAATTTCGAAGTAATTTTTCAAGAAATGCTTACTTTAAGTGTCACTGAATTGTCATAAACTTTCCAAATCAATTTTATATGTTTTCATTTTATTTAACGATTTATTTCTTGCCCGTAACATTTTCTCTAAGAATCAGAGAATGTAATTTATTCATTCTAACTTTGAATTTAAATATGATAAATCATACTAAGTCGAAAAATATTTTTGAATATTAAACTTAATTAGAAAATAAATAAATAGTTGGCTTGGCAAATAATATTTATGTAAACATACATCATCTTTGGCAATCGTTTTCAAAAATATTTATATGTAATCATATTTTCGTTTCTGGTAAAACATCAGTTTATAATAAAATAATACATTTAATAATGATGTGTTATATTTAATAATAAGTAAATACTTAACGATAATATGCTTTGTATTGTTTTTTCTTTGAAAATTAGTCATGGTTTTTATAAGTTAAACTTGGAAGTTTTCTGGGCATAAACAAGTTGTCATCATGTTTACAAAAGCCGTTCATAGCACCTTTGCTATATTTACAAACAAGTTGTCTGAACGTATCTCTCAAAAATGCAATGAATAGAACACAATCTTTTTGTTCTGTTCCAAATACTCAAATCATATGTCAAATCTCTGTGCAAAACTTAAATATGATTTTCAATTGTGTCCTTCATTAAAAGCCTTTTTTCAAAAAGCTGTTTCGAATAATCGGCATCTTAGGATTCTTCTTCAGTCGTTGAAGTCTTTTGACATTTTTTGAGTGCATCCTTTTTGGCATTAAGGGATAACGGCCTTTGTTGCTAAAAATCCCATCTCATCACATTTCAATCAATCAATCAATAATGCAATGAAGGTATTTGCTGTTTATGCTTCGGCTTGCTTATTTATAAATAAATAAATTTTGTTTTCATGTTTTAAAAGTAAATCAATTTATTTATTGATTTTTGTTCTGTTTATCTTCCTTGCAGTCAGTTCATTGAATTTTTATAGAACAAAAAATGTGAGAGTAAAGAAATCAGAAGTGTTCTGCGCTCATCTTTTTCGTATATCTCTACATAAAAATGTCATTTATGATGTGCTGTCAAAATCTACTTTATTTATGCATTATGCTGTCAAACATACTCGATGGTTCCATCAATATAAATCTACCGGCGATTCGTCATTGTCGGTTTTTGATTTTTGTAATTTTGGATATTCTCAGGCAAAAGCTTTGGAAGCAACGATTTTTATGCCATAATAAAGCCCCAAATCATTTTTTGTTCATTGATGACAGTTTTATTGTTGTTTTATTTTTTTCTAATATCCACAAATTTTTTTTAAAAAATTATTTTTCATTTGAGTCACGATAGCTTGCACACAAATAAATCTGTTTAATATTTTCACCTTCGTGGAAACGCGCATGTAAATCCAATAATGTGAAATTATGCATAAAGTTTTCATTCAGCATGAACGGAAACTCACGTAGAAAGCATTCTGGTCTTATGCGCCGTATATTAACAGCAAATATCGCAGTGAGCTTGATGCAGCTCGAGACACGAAATTATAAAATTCGGTTAAAATGTAATTTTAAATATTTTCAGGCAATAGCTTTGGAAGCAACGATTTTTATTCGGTAAAAAAGCCCAAAATATTTTTCTGTTTATTGGTGACAATTTTATTGTTGTATTATAAGGCATATATACATATATTCCCATATCAGTTCCCAAGGCATATCCCATATAAGTTCCATAAGCATTTGATTGATGGAATTCCAATTTCTGGGTTGTCTTTTTCATAGTAATAATAATCTAACTAGTATTAATATATTAGTTTACAATCTATCTTTTTATATTTCATTGTATGATTATGAATAAGGTTAACATTATTTTATTTTTAAGTTAATTATTAATTTAATAAGTGTGTTTATATTGAAAATGTTATTTGAATTTTGATTGTTTGGAATATGTGTGTGTGTGTGTGTGTTTTACATCTTTACGGGTAGGCTGGACCGGCATGGGTAGTAAATAAAAAAAGACATGATATTATATCTGTATTCATTTGAACCTAATTTTATAAAGCTTAGTTCCATAAAACACACTAGAGGGTTGCATTGAAATTGTCTTCCATTTGAACAGTTGATTATCACCATGAGTAATTACTAGTTTTAATCATAAGTTAATGAGAAATAATTTCAATATATTTTCATTTGCTTTGTCCAGAAACTAAAACTATTATCAAAAAATGGAGTAAAACGTTAAACCTAAAATGAATCTCACAAACGATATTAAAATAATTCGAGTTGTCTGATTTTTAAACTAACCTAAGCCCTTAACATTTTTAAAAAAACTTCTTTGCACGAATGGATGTTTGGGCGGTGGTACTAAAAAATAAAACGGCTAATCGAGGGGTATCGGAGTGAAAAAAAGTTTGGCAAACGCCGTTTTAATGTAAAGATATATGCATCATATAATTGAAAAACGAGTTTATTGAACGAAGACAGGTATTTTAGGAAGAAAGCTCTTCGATCCGAAAGAAATTAAATTATTTGTTTACTAAATTAAGATTCTGTCCAAAAAATTACGTAATCATTTTATTTTTGTTAATGTTCTCCTCTCTTTTCAGGGCTGGGCGACCCATGCCGCTCGTCGGGTGAGTGTTCCGACGCCGTACAGAACAGCCACTGCGACAGTCGGAGAAGCGCCTGCGCCTGCTTGCCTTACCATTTCCAGGCCAATCACACAGCTTGCTTGCGAGGTTTGTGGTCTCGATGCTAGATCCTTCGGTACTTTTTCACAGACGCTTTTCTGAGTTCCTCGATGCAGTATTTCTTTGAATTTCAAAATATCGAAAGTTGCTCTGCATACACAGTATACTTGCAGGGATGTAGCTTTTACGGAACCGTATTAAATAAAGTAGTAGACGAGAATACTTGGGACAAAAAAAAAGGACTAAGCACGGGGGAGAAGTTAAGTTAATATAAATTAAAAGTTGAAGCGAAATCACAACTTTCCATGGTGTAAGCATGAGTAGCGATTTAACGCTAGATTTTATGTCACACGAACTATCCTGAACAGTGGCGAATCCAGGGGAAGGGCTATCGGGCTACCGCCCCCCCCCCCCAGAGCCAATCCAGAATTCTTGATTTTATTTAAAATCACTACTACTGTTTTTTTTCTTAATTTCTCTCTTTAAAAAAATAATAAAAACGTTTCAACATTGCTTTCTGGCTATTCTGGCTCGAAAATTTTCCTACTTTTGTAGTCATTCTACTTGTATTTGTAGTTTTGACGCGGTCGACATTTTTTGACAGTTATTTCATTGTAATTTTTATTAGATTATCGAAAGTATTGTATTGTTCTTTATGATTCTTATTGTCAGGTGAGTAAAGTCTGTAAAGTTAAACAGTTTTAGTTTACTTTAGCCATGAGGTTTGACATTTGTCAAGACGATACATATTTTTTACGGCCTCCGCGCCCCCCAGACCAGAATCCTAGATTCGCCACTGATCCTGAATGTCTCAGATTAAAATAGCATTTGATCGCCCAAGCAAATATATCCCGTTAAAAGGTTTTATATTGCAATTTAGAATGAATCCAGGATTATGAATTACCAATTTCGTATAGAGAGTATACTAAATGCGAAGATAATAGAAAAATACATTTTTTTCAAAACATCTCTCGCTGTATGTATACTTTTTCGTAAAATTTGTGTAGATGGCCATCATGAACAGGTGAAATTAATTGCAGTATGATTTGAAGACGAAGAAAGGAAAATAAATGCAGATTATTTTATATATAATCGAAAAAGCAACTGAGTTCGGCATTTTCATAAGCGTTTCCCTTTTTATTCGTAGGCTTTTAAGGATGAGGTCGAAATATATAACTATTTTCAACTGTTTCTATTGCACTTTAACTATTGATTTATGAACAAGAGGGCTATTTTTACATACAGTTCGTAGATGCTAACAAGATTATGTAACTGAAAGGATATTTAAAGTTTTCGGGTTGAGAATAAGGCAATTGCCCCTCTATCAGTTTTTATGGAGGGATTCGTTCCCCGTCCACCTGTCCTCCCGGGGGGGGGGGGGAAGGGCGAGTATAAGAGCCCTATAACTAAAAGGTTCTCAGTCTCCTTGGCGGTAAAATAATAATAATAGTAGATAGTGAGGTTGGTTAATAGTACCTTCCTTGGGAGGATTTCGCGCATATGACGCTCGTATTGGGGTCTATTAAGTCCTGGTTCAGCCCTGGTCAGTGGTTTGGCGTTCTTTGCTCGAAATACGCCTTATTCCCGTCGTAAGACCACAAAGAATCGTTGTTTATCAGGGATTTGAACAGTCGCTCGATCTTCCTGAGGAATGTCGGTAAATTTTCTGACATCGAAGGGAGCGAGTCAACGAACGTAGATCTCAGTATAGCTCCTACAGGCTGTTGCAGATTATTATATGTATGCGCCGTGGGAACAGGGCGGCTGGTCGAATTATGACCGGAATTAAATTCCCAACGACGGAGGTGGAACGACGAACCAGTGACCACAGAAACAGGGCTTTATGGGTGGCTTATAGTACCCGTATCTGCAGCAATCCGGTCATTCAAGTTTACCGTATATCCTCGTGACTGGGCGAAGTTTTCTTTATGATTCCCTGTCCACCTTTTCTCCCCGTGAAACGGTTAAACTGAAAAAGCTTTGTAATAAAGATAAGAAAATGAGATTGATAACTACAACATTGTTGCAATTCTTAAATATACCTTGCTGCTACCCACGGATGAGAAACGTTAAAACTACTATATTTCCATAGTTTGCGAATTTTAGCTTTTAATTTTAAAGGCAATAAAATTTTGAAGTTCTAACAACATTGTATTTTAACATTAAAAATCCCCAAAAGATAATGATACCAAACAAATATGTATAATTTTTTTAAATAAGCCCAGTATAATGCGTTTTATAAAAGTGTAAAAGATTTTTATATATCTTTTTATATAAAGGGAATAAATGTAATTTCGAAATGTGATGACACAGACCAATTATCAGTTGAAAGCATCTGGTTAATGAAGCTTGTTCTAGAATTAGAATTACGATGTAATCAGATAAAAAAAACAATATTTTATTTATTGTGTTCTTATTTGCAGCTAGTCTCCTGGGTTACAGATGCGAGGTGGACGGTCAGTGCCAAGTGAAGGTGGCCAACAGCAGGTGTTCCGAAAATAAGCTGTGCCAATGTAAAGAGAACTTCCTCCCCATCAGGAAGGACAAGTGTCTCCCTCGTGAGTATCTAGAATCTTGTCTCTCTATTTATCTGGATGAATACATTTTTCTCCTAGGAGAACGATACTTCTCCAAGAAAAATATTCTCACAAGAAGCACAAGCTTCATTTGAACTTATTATTCAGAATGAAGAACTTTTTCAACTACTTTTTGTATGAAAGGTTTCTGATCCATTACTACTTGAAATTATAGAGCAAAAACTGTTGAAATGCCTTTAACACGCTGCAGATTGATTATAATGGGCCATGCAATTAACCCTTTACGGATAGGTACGAAATATAGAGTGCGCCAGATGGCTATGTACCATAAGCTGAATAAAAATGATCGAAGATTGAGATCTCGCCGCCCTTCTAACCTCGCATTAACATCCCTTCTACTTGCTCCGATAGTTTCCACTGACAAAGAATCAGTCAGTTCGGTCTGGTCGCGCTTGCAAGTGCATGAAATTCTCTCCATAACCCAACCTGGCTATCAAGAAACGGCGGGAAATTATCCCTAAAGAGCAATATTCAGCTGTTTTGCAAAAATTAAGCAAGAAAATACCAGCTGAGGACGAATCTGATGCAGCAAATCGCGATGGAGAAGTGACTGAGTTCAGTGACCAAGAATCTGTTTCTCAGTCTGATGTGGAGGACAATCCAGTTCACGAAGAATATAGCGACTCAAATTCGAACACAAATGTTTGCATCATCCATCCATTCAACCTCTAACCTTATTATTCCTCAAAAAGTAAAGTTATGTTTAATAAAACAAGCTTAGAGTTGGAAAAAATGAAATCAGAATGGAGAATAAAGTGTGCCAACCTGATCTGAGAGTTCTAAAAAGTCACCTGTCGGCAAAGGGTTAAGATATAAATGAAGAAGCGTTTACTTTGATAAAATAAACAATTTTAACAAATCGCTTCAACCTTATATATCTGGCAGTTTCAAATTTCATAAACTTGTAGACTATCTTTTTTGGTCATGAAATTGAGTAGGATCACCATTGTTCCTTCACTGGCTTTTTGAAACGCATTTAACTGACCCTTTTATTTTATTTGCATATTTGTAGAAGCTCCTAGAGTAGGCTATTCTAGCTTGCTGGGATTTCCTTCAACTACTTCTGTTGCTACAATAAGCAGACTCATAGCAAACTTGGAACACAGCAGAGAAATTAGTGTTTCCTTCTCTCTAAATAAGGGCTTTATTTTCATCTTGGCTAAATACGTTTCGATCACCAATAACCTTTACATTTCTTCAATGACGTAGTGGACCGAAATAAGACCAAGTTCACTTTCGGTTCATACAAAATTATATTATTCACTAACCGACATAATCCACCTTGGTGATAGCCCATAACCTGTGAAATAAATCTGACATGCAGATTGATCAGGGAAAAGTACCGATGAAACGATGTATTAAATTTTTATAATTTTAAAACAAATACTTCTACATTTACTATTCAGTTACATCGCTCATTAGAATCAGTCAACTGCAAATTTATTTTGTCGGAAGCTAGTCATAGATCAGCCATATTTTAAGACCGGGTGTAGACAGTATTTTCTGTACAATTTTTAAGAGTTCTTCCTCATCCTTAATACTAAAATTCCTAAATATATTTATACAGTAGAAATAGGAGAAGGTCCAAGATTCCATAAGAATGATGAATAGTCGAGTGCCAACAATTAAAAGATGTGGATATGGTCCACATCTTTTATTTTTTGCTACCCTTTTTTATAAGTATAATATAAGGTTTTTATATCTTCTTAACATAGTTTAAGAGCAAGAAATTATCTGAATCTCCTTCTTTCACATTGGGAAAATCGCATAACTGAAAACAAAGTCAACAACACTCATTGGTGCCTCTTCATTTGACTTTATTTTTTTACGGAAGCCATTTTGTAATAACCAACCAAGATGAAAAAAGTCTACCCGAAAGTTTCTACACTAACACTATGTTATACAATATAAATATAGCACAAACAATTCTGACGTTAAATTGAATTTTTCATCTTAGGAATTTTGATTTGTGCAAGGGTGATAATTTTCTCTCACCTTCGTTTCGTATTGTTTTTCATCTACCTTAAATAGCATTGTTCATAGTTCACTCAAATAAAATCAGAGTAAATACACTTTCAAATATATCTCTTCAAATTTCCACCTTTGTAATTACAGTCGGACCTCTATTTAACGAAGTCGCTAAATCCCGAAAAAAAGTTCGTTATATGGAAAATTCGTTAAATACTGATTCACCTTTTACATTACTTTAAACTACACAAAAGAGATTTTAAATTCATAAACACTAAATATTATTAAAAAATAATTAATCACACCTTTATTTTGTAGATTAATATCTATTTCTTTTATATATTTTACCCATCAAAAAGAAATCTGCAAGGAAAACAAGAATAAAACAAAACATTGTCCGGGAATACACTGTATTTTCAATATAAAAAATAATTTTATATTAAAATTAATGAATTTTAGCATTTTATCATACGAAGGTTTGTTGATTTCTGCATCATGATCATTTCCATCTTCATCATCTTCGTCTTCATCGCAATTTATTGCTGTATTGTTTTCATTTTTCACACTGTCCATTTCAAAACTCATCCACATCTTCATAGATACATGCTTTTAAACGTTTTGAACAAGAATTCGATGAATCATAATTTTGTGTCTTATCACGATTTTTTTTATTATGGTTGATAAGCTTTTTGGAGGAATACCAAATTTTAAAGCAATATCCTTTTTTTTCACGCCTTTATCCACCTCGTGAAGAATTAAATTTTTTTCTTCGATGCTCAAGCACTTTCGCTTTGACATGTTCCAGCTTCAAGGTCATTGATCACCATAAAATGTGATCAATTAACGAAAAATAAGTTAAACGAAAGAATAAGTTTGAAATGTTTAGAAATATTTTAAGAAATATTGAGAAAAAAAATATTGGATCACAAGAAAAAGTTCGTTAAAAAGAGAATGCACTTCGCTATTTGGAGGTTATTTTACGAACAAAATCGCAAAATGTTCTTGGTTCCAAGAAAAAATTCGCAAAATAGAGTTTCGTTAAATAGAGGTCCGACTGTACTTTCATTCATGCACATTTACTGCAGACGCATTTTTCACCGCAACTTAGAAAAAAAGATTAATAAACGGATTGTATTTTCATTTTATAAATAATCATTGCACTAAGTCAAGCATAACTGATGAATGTGTTTCATTTTTCCAGTTGATTTTTTAAATCGCCATTGTTGAACTTGTTGCTTTTCAGCTGCGCACGTGGGCCAGTACTGCGTGAGCCAGGAACACTGTGAGATGTCGGATCCCAATAGCCGCTGCCAGTTCATCGTGCCTGGGGTCTACGGAAAGTGCGAATGCCCTCTGGGAAGAGATCCCAATGGAAGATGCGCACCAGGTCAGTAACATTTGGATTTGCTGCTTCTTAAATATTTTTTCTTAATGAGATTAAAAAACACCCAAAAGCCAGAACTATTTCACTATCGGAATCTGGAATAAGAAAATCCTTTTTCTTAGTAAATGTACCGGAATTAAATGTACCGGAGTGTGTTAAGATAAATTGCTGCTAATTAGTTACGGATTCTCGGTTTTTTAGAATGTACGAAACACTTTTCGATACAAATTTTAATCGTGTTCACATTCCAGAATATTTGTCCCCTTCCAACCAATTTTGGATTTGTAAACGTCAAAATACCTTTTGTCGTACTTATATTTATTTACCTACTAGTAGAGTAGCAGGCATTTCTCAGTCTTTGTCTTATCGGAACCTTGTGGGAGACAGGAAACGAAACAATGCTGTATAAAAACATGGTGTTAATTAGCATTACTCCACTGATAGAATATTTCCCAAACTTTTATTTCAATAATTAATTTTCCGAATTCTTTTAGTTTCTTCGTGTCTACACTTCTTCCTCTTTCCTCATAGGGAGGAAGGCTGCTACAAGAGTTGAAAAACAATGATCTAAGGTAGAAGTAGTATTTCCCCTTTCACTTGGAGAAAACTGATGTACCTTAGCTTGTACCATTTTTCCTCAACCCCCCGGGGGGGGGGATGATATCAAATTTTAGTATACTTCCGTATTTAACTTTGTCAGATAATTTCCACCTGATATTCTCATGATGATTTTAGAATATACATTTTTATGACGCATTTTAGATATGTGCATAAATTGCCCGAAATAAGCGGCAAAGTTCATAGATTTAACAAATCATGGAAAGAAAACGAAATTTACACATTAAGGTTTAGTTTAGCTGTATTTACTCCCGTTTTGGAGCAATACGAGAGGCATTTTGGGGCAGACCTCGCAATTTTGAACCGTTGTCAAATGATGAGAGCGAACCTGAGCCGGCACTTCCTCTCCAAACTTTCACGCCACACCAGCGAGAGGACATTTAATCCCGGAGGATTTAGCGTGCGGTTCTTCAGTGAAATCGGGTTTCGAACCTTCCGACTTCAAAACCGAACCAAACCATGCCACCGCGGTCTTTATATGAAGGATTTGTTGTAATAAGAAAGACTTACAGTAGAATTATTTAAATTGAATAACCCTAGAGTTGTAGTATTAATAAACTTCGTCCAAATTGAGGGTTTTTGAACATTATATTCGATCTATCAAGACTGTACATACTGAATAACCGTGCTTTTTTAACTGAACAAAGTTTTATTTATTAGAACTGTTATGGCATCGAATAATTCTTAACTTTTAAAAATTCAAATGATCTAAGGTAGAAGTAGTATTACCCCTTTCACTTGAAGAAAACTCTTGCATCTTAGCTCGTACCATTTTTGTTAAAAGAAGGGGAAAAAATGGATATCAAATTTTCGTATACTATGCCGTTCGACAGAAAATATCCATTTAAAAACTTTCTGAATGGAATTTATTGTTAATATTTCTTGGATTCAATATCTACGATGTGTCTGTCCTGAAATCTAACCCGGTGACAAAATCTGCGTAGTGAGGACAAGTAGAATGTAGATATAGCGGAGAAATGCCTTCACTTTCTTCACTGCGCATTTTATAAATGCGCCAATATTAAAAGGATTTCTTCTGAATTTAATCCGGGAAAAATAGATGACACTGTCTCTAAAGCAACTGACGGAAGCAGACTTTATGTCTGGAACAATTTTATCAGCTGATAAACAAATGACACACTTTTACCGTCAGAGAATCAAGCTGAATATTCAAGACAACTGTTGCAGATACTGTTATTCATTTTCAAAATTTGTATTTTGTATCATTAGATATCACTGGTTCCTCTCAAAACAATTTAATTCACTTTTAATAATTAAAAGTAAATATTTAATGAATTATCCTTATTTTACAGTTATATTAACATCTCAGCAACAACTGTTTACCTTTGAGAAGTGATCCATGATACAGATATAGACGTTGATGAGATTAGGTATTTTTTTCGAAGCAATTTCCGTGAAATCCATCTTTTTTTATTTGGCTCTGCGTGTTGGCTGGAGACGGCAGAAAGTCTTGTTTTAAATATTGTGTTTGTGGTGAGAGTGTTTTTGTGACTTTCTAATTTGTCTTTTGAAGAATATTTTCACGTGATATCAAGATAAAGAAGTTGCAGTCTCAGAATAGTTCATATTCTATTGAAATGTTCCGACTCTTTACCAAAGTGTACCAGACCACATTAACCTTCTGACTGCCGATTTTTTTTAAACCACTATTTAGATTAAACGTTTGCAAACATGTTCAAATACCGTGGAACCAATAGAATTGATATTTATATGCAAAGCTTTGTAGTGGCTGAATTATAGCTCACGCAGCATTTAATATTTGATTGTAAATATCGTTTTCTTTTTATTTAAAGC
>BGPR01001140.1:0-91663 GCA_013235015.1 Araneus ventricosus | reverse complement strand
AGAAAAATGTAGTTTTTAGAATTTTGTTGATCATTTCCGTTGCAAATATATTCTTCTTGAAAAAAAAAAGAAATAAAGTGAATTAAATGGAATATTCATAGTTCATGTTGCTTCTTTCATGTTTAAATAAGTAGAAGCCAACAGCTTCATTAATATAATATGATTCAACCCTATAACAGTACTAAGTAAACACATTAACTTGCGAAAATAGCAGCAGTTAATAGACTTCCTTCATACCCGTGGAAATTGCGGGATAAGCAGTCAGAAGGTTAAGTCTTTCTGTATCTGAATTGGGATTTTACTACATTTTGATCAATCAAGAGAAAGCGCATCTAGACTTCACTGTGAAAATAAGGCCCTTAGATTATGTACCTTATTTCTTTTTTCTGGCTTTCTGAAATTCCTCTCTCTTTTATATACCAAAGAAGTTTTAAGATGAACATCGTATATAGAGTTTATTAGCTTGTTTAACATTAAATGTTCGAAGGAGGAGAATCAGATGTAAGCCGAAGCGACTGCTTCTCTTCTCTCTCGTGCTGCCATCTGGAGGAAGAAAAGGAAAGAAGGAAGAAATTATCATTAAATAAGATGTCTGTTAGTAGCATCTTTTTTTTTCTTTTTTTAATGTGCATAAATTTCGTTTTACAGAGCTAGGGGGGAGATGCAATGAAGATTCTGAGTGTCAGCATGCCACTCCATTCGCTGTGTGCCGGGATGGAGAATGCCAGTGTCCTCACGGACGTCAGGGAAAAAACTGCGCGGAGGCCACTCTTTCAGGTATGGCATTTTCATTCAATACCTAATTTTCATGGGAAGTGGTTTGTAACTACATTTGTATTGATTCTTATAAACCTCTCAATACTTATGATAGTAATGTAAATAAACTATTTCCTAGCACACTGGTTATTAGGTATGTAATTTTTTCCAGCTGGTTGCTTAACAACCGAAAACTTGTGACAAAAACATTATACGTGTTTAAAAGTACAAAATTAGGAATATATTAAGAATATGAAAATATATAAATATTACACAGATTACTAGAATTTTATGCTTCTCCTTTCCATTCGACTTATTATACCCAGGTGATAGTTTGATTTACGCCTTGCTAAAATTCCTTCCACTGCAGATATCAAAGCTATATGATTTTCTAACTAATACTCAATGACAAGTTAAGGCAGGTATGGGCAAACACCTCGCCATTAGCATTCCTTTTAAAAACGAACAAGTAATATAAAAAAAAAATTAAGTCAATTCCTACTTAGGTCAACAAAGAAAAATTTTATTTTAGAAATTTTTTTCTCCCATATAAAACTAAAATTAATTAATTAAATTTAATTAATGAATTAATATTTGAAAAAACTGTATTAACATCAAGTGTCATCCACTACAAGTTTTAAAAAATGTATTTGAACTTGAGTGGATGAATAAAAAGTATTTTATTAACGATTGAATCTTGAAAATTCCCTTTGTCGCCAAAGTCGCCAACTTTGCCGCCAAGTCGCCAAGTTTGTCGCCAAGGCTAGCATCTTAATTAATAGTCTAGCAATTTAATTAATGAATTAATATTTGAAAAAACTGTATTAACAACAAGTGTCATCCACTACAAGTTTAAAAAAATGAATTTGAACTTGAGTGGATGAATAAAAAGTATTTTATTGACGATTGAAAATTTGAACAAGATATATAAATAAATATATATAGGGAGAGTGTGAACTAATAGTAGGAACTGAAAAAGGGAGTTAGCTGACTCTAGCACAGAATTACAGCAACTCTAATGACCAGGACAAATGTTATTTCTTCGCTCCCCCTAGTTATATTTAGCTATGAGCAGCGAAATAAAAGTATGGATATATTGTATTCGCAGCGCGCTCCCAAGACTAGTGCCTGGGGTATATATAGCCCTAGTCCCTTGTTCTCTATGGGTATGCTTAAGCAACATACGGCATGGCTTAGATTGCCTCCAGTATGTATGTCAGTTGATAAACGAATACCTGACATGTATAATCTAGTATATTTCTTACCATAATTTTCTGATATATCCAATTAAAAGTGAGTCAATTCATGGTCAGGGACTCAAAGCTAGCGATTTAATTTAGAAATACGCTGTGCATTTTGCTAGAGTTTTTTAGTGCATTTTGCTGTTCATTTTAGATTTTAATCGGCAATCTCAGTTACATTTGTCACGCGATTGTGACATTACGTTTATTGATTCCATTATAATCTCGATCCATAAGGAAAGTTTACATCCATGACCCCAGACCTAATCGTTCCTTTTCTCCCCTCAACAGAGATCTCTTCGAATCCGGTATCCCTCGGGAAGCCGTGCTTGTCCCACATCCAGTGCCAAGCGAGAGACCCGCACAGCAGATGCATTCAGGGAAGGTGCGAGTGCATGATCGACACGCCGAAATGCAGTTCAAGACATACACGTAAGTACATAGACGACTTTATATAAACTCTTCGTTCATATGATTAAGTATCACAACATTACAAAAATATTGATAATTGCTGACGTGACTGATATGTCAACCCTCCTGAGTATATAGCATTGCCGTCTCAAAAAATGTTTTGGAGAATTGTAGTTACTAATATAATAGCCCAGATCTGTCTCTCAGTAACGCTCTGACGTCACCAACGATAAAACTCGCGCCATAGCACTGCGAGACGTTAAACAGCATTATTAAATTGTTATAGAACCTAAATGTCAGTAATTTTAAATTTAAAAAAGTAATTGTGGTTCTAATTTCAAATTTAATAGCTCTAAAATAGTGAAATAAAATTTGCTATCGATTGATATAAAATTTATCTCGCTATGATCAATAGTTCCAGAGAAATTTTAAATTATATTAATCCTATATTTCAAATTAATTTCCGTTTTTTAATAGAAAGTACTAAATTACGTCAGTGGTATATCATGCGCGTGATATAGTTTGGACGCCACGATGCATCTGATTATTTATTGCAATCGTGATGATATAATTTGATACTATTTTTTGGAAACGTTTGACAAGCAGAGAAGTGCTTTGTTTTGATTAGAATTTCGGAAAAGAATTCCTTTGAAATTTTAACTTTTGACTTACGTTTGACAATCTGAGAATTTCATGGTTATTGAATTATAATAAAATTGCTAAACAACGAAAAATACTTCACACGGAATGTTGTTTACCAAGAGGTTTTTTGAATAAAGAAATATGTAAATAATACGTAAATAAAAAAGTATTTCCTGTCATAAAACATATTTTTATTTTATTTGTTTTCAATCAATGTTAAACATTTCTCTCGTATATATATCTATTTAAACACGTCAAATCTCTCGAATGAAGAGGCAGTTTGCACCTGTCATACCATGACGGGTGATTTTCTAGTCTATTATATATCTATAAATGAGATATTGAATATTCTTTTAATGCTAAAAGGGGAAAGAAATGTGTGAAAATAAATTACAGTGTCGATTATATAATTACAATGTCGACTAAAAGCGTCTGAATTATTAGTTTTATTTGCATCTGGAGACCCAAACATAGGTCCTGGTATCGTTATGGAAACAAATTCTATATAAAATTGTATTTGTAATTTTTATAATATTTATTTTAGTTCGAAGAAAAAAAGCAAACACATTGCTTGGATTCTAACTTCTTGTCAATTAATCTCTGTTTCAAAGAACAAAAGTTGCCTGTGAATCAACGAAATAATTTTTAAATTCCTTCTTGCACTTTATATTTATCTGCAAGTAGATTTCTCACATTATCCTAAATATTTGCAGAGAATTCTTGCACCGAGTTTTTTCTTTCAGTCTTTAAACAGTCGAATATCCGATTTTTTTCACTTAAAGTGTATTAAAAAAAAAGTGTTCCTGCAAGGTAAAAGATGGCTAGTGAGGCTGCATCTAACGTAGTTATTTCAAAAGGACACAAAATGCCCTTCCGCCAATGTGAACATTTAATTCAATTGCTATTTTTATTGCAGAATGCCTGAATGACACGTTCCAGTGCACGAGCGGTCAGTGCATCTCGTGGTACTTCGTGTGCGACGGGGAAAAGAATTGCTTGGACGGCACCGACGAAGAGAACTGCACGCCTTTTGGTCAGTTGCTTTTTCTTTCTTTGTCTCACACCTACTTGGATACATGAAATTTTGCATGCGAAAAAAATATTACGAGATAAATTTATTTTTTAAAGCCCCTGTAAAAGAAATACCGACCTTTTCTAACCGTCTCAATATTTTAAAACTATATCATTCTTAGGAATACAGGGACGATGGGTTAACAAGTCAATGTCAAGTTCATGAACTGGTCATCGATTTACTGAAAATTTTTAAGGAGATTTGGCTAATTTGTTCTGTAGACCCAAAAATGAATAAAATTATTTATTTATTAATACGTTTATTATATTTAGTTACAAAAATATATTATTTGTAGCATGCTTGATTTCTATAGCAAGGCATGACAAGTATATTGTTACTCTCGACACTCCACTCTTTTTTGAATCCATAATATAAGCATTTTTTACAGTACGTAGGAGTGTTCTCCCTTCGACTTTCTACTATACCTCAACGACTTAGCTCGTTTTGTGTTTAACTTCGTCTTATACTGAAAAGAATCGAGTATGCATCTTGGATCCTGGACCAAAATTTGACACAGATCTACAATTTCTGTGTAAAGAAAACTCACCAAATTTAATTCGTCTAACTCTTTCCGTTTTTGAGCTATTGTGCTCACAAGAAAACGAGCATAATTCCAAAAATGCTTCTATTTTTCGGATTGAAGGAAATAGAGGAAGAAAAACGTGCAGAATGATCAAACTCTCCTAGTCGAATTTTTTGAAAATTATAGTACTTTCTCTTTGTATACTTCGAAAACGATAAAGTAAACAGTTAAGATGTGATCCACTATATTTACAAAATTTAGTAGTTTAAACCTAAATATGATCAACTAGAATCAGTGGCGAATCCAGGATTCGGGTCGGGGGAGGGGGGGCTGACGTCATAAAAATTTTGTATCGTAGTGACGAATGACAAACCTCATGGCTTATATAAACCAAAACACTTTAAATTTACAGGCTTTCCTCGCTGACAATAAGAATCATAAAGAACGCTACAATATTTTCGATAATTTAATAAAAAATACATTGACATAGTTGGCCAAAAAATGTTTTCGACCGCGCCAACGCTACAAGTGAAAGTGGAATGACTAGAAAAGAAGGAAAATTTTCGAGCCTGTCAAGTCAGAAAGCCATGTTGCCACGATTTTATTACTATTATTTTTAATGAAAATTAAGATCAAACAGTTGTAGTGATTTTAAATTAAATCAAGAATTTTGGTTTAGCTCTGGGGGGGGGCTGCAGCCCAATAGCCCCTCCCCTGGATTTTCCACTGACTAGAATAGTAGGAACATGGAATAGTTTTGTAGTCCCTTTACACAAACAACACGGGCGCTTTTCAAAACCTCCTTACATTCTGAGTTGAAATTCTATAAAATTTGCTAATTTTACGCCGAAGCTGTGCACATTTACTAGGGAGACAAATATTTTCTTCTCGGAGATCCTCTCTCCTCCCATACCTTTTCAGAATATTTTTATGTTCGAATATATTAAGTTCGGTTGCTTTGAAATGAAACTTATCGATTTCATATAGCATTAAAATATGTGTGTGTGT
Organism: Araneus ventricosus; assembly: GCA_013235015.1. Lineage (NCBI taxonomy): Eukaryota > Metazoa > Arthropoda > Arachnida > Araneae > Araneidae > Araneus > Araneus ventricosus. The sequence goes on along the minus strand of BGPR01001140.1, from coordinate 86,010 downwards.
ACAGTACATGAACATCTTATTTCGTAGATGGGAATCAAATTAATTACCTTTTTTCTTATACATAAAACTTTCGCTTTCGTCCTACTATTATGTATATTGTGGTAGAAAGAATCTTAAATAAAGAGATTTCCGGAGCTTCGGTATTTGCATCGTTCACAGAAGCATTTGAATGAGCGAAACAGAGGTTGGCGAGGGACACCCTCTAGTTTTTATATAAAAGAAAAATGGATGTACATGGGTAACAAAATTTTTGACGGTATCCAAGCATTGTTTTCTCTCAGAAGTAAACTATTCGCATCAAAATTTGTTAACAAAATGTACTTTTAATGCTGTTTCAGCCTGCCCCTCTCAGTCCTTCCAATGTAACGACGGCACTTGCCTTTCCCGGTCTGCTGTGTGCAACGGACGATGGGAGTGCCCGGATGGAAGCGACGAGGCCCGATGCTACACAGGTATGACTTCCTTTTATTATTCTAAACGCTGTTGTTAGTTAAATACATCATACGTCTTTGTATAAATTAAAAAGATATTAAAATGTACTGGGTGTCTATAAATTATCTTCACAACTTTAGATTTTAATAACTTCAAAACCGTACTAGATAACAACGAACAGTTTTCAACATCTGACAATATAAATCATAATTTTTTTCCAAGTGACGCAGATTGGACGAAAAATGTGGTCGCCACGGGCAGTGGCGAATCTAGGATTCGGGTCTGGGGGGGTGGCTGAGGTCATAAAAATTTTGTATCGTCGTGACGAATGTGAAACCTCAAGGCTAAAGTAAACCAAAACTCTTTAACTTTACACACCTGACAATAAGAATCATAAAGAACACTACAATACTTTCTATAATTTAAAAAAAAATTGTAATGAAATAACTAGCCAAAAAAATGTCTTCGATAGCGTCAAAGCTACAAGTGCAAGTGGAATGACTACAAAAATAGGAAAATTTTCGATCCTGTCAAGCCAGAAAGCAATGTTGAAACGTTTTTATTATTTTTTAAAAGAGGGAAATTAAGAAAAAACAGTTGTAATGATTTTAAATAATATAAAGAATTCTGGCTGGGCTCTGGGGGGGGGGGGGGGGGCCCGTGGCCCCCCCCCCTGGATTCGCCACTGGCCACAGGAGAAAGCTCAGTGTGTAGCCTTGTTCCTAGAGACCAAGTCCGATACGCAAATGCAACGTTGGCGTCTGTAACAGGTGGGCGATCCGTCCCTGTTTATGGAGAACACTACCTGTTTCCATAAATGACGTACACCAAACCCGAATAGTTGGTCGGGACGGTGGTTCCCTTCCATACTGTGTCAGAAAATTTCGTGGCACTTGGATATCGGACTTTGTCTTTTGTGGCGTCACATTTTTCGTCAATTCTCCGTCACCTGGAAAACAAAACAAAAAAAAAAACTTTATGGGTTATCTTGCCACATGCTGAAAACCGTTTGCTACTTTCTAGTTTAGTTTTGAAGTTATTAAAGTCTAAAGTTGTAAAGATAATTTATGGACACCCTATATTTTAATTAGTAATATTTGTTCATGAAAATCATCCAAATAACGTCGCAGTAATTTCGTTATCTAAAAGTTTAATAATTGGATTTGATCCATTCATTTGGTAGCGCTTTATTTTAACTTTTTAGAGTATTATTTAAACCTTTGAATTTTGATTTTAAAGAACTCAACTTGAGGTATACGTTTACCATTGAAGATGTGTTGGAATTTTGAAAAGCTAATGAAATATTCTTTGATGTCACTGATGTTAACAATCTATTTCTTTAAGGGAGATTTTTAAACAGTAGCACAATTTTGTAAATGCCGAACACTAAACATTAAGTAGGTAGAAAGATTCGTAAACAGTTTACTCAGGGGTGGCGCTGGGGGGGGGGGCCCGGGGCCCCGGGGCCCCCCTGTCCTGGAAAATTTTTGTACCCCGTTCATGCAAAGGGTTATTCAACTATTAGGTAAATAAAGATCTAGCGAAAATTCGAGACCAATTTCATTACACTCCTTCCTCCGTATAGCAAGTCGTGCCACCCCCCGGCGGGGAGATCATGCCCCTCCCGTTGGGCGCACTCTAAATCCACTCCTGAGATTGCCTACTATTTGCTTGAAACTTTCTTGCAATATTCTACTATTTTTCTTGCAAAATCTAAGCGTACCTGTTCAAAAGATCAATCATGCACACTTACATAGTGCACGTCAAACGCTCTCCGACTTCTGTGTTGTGTAAATTTAGATATGGGGACACTGGTTCAAATGTCATCCCCGTCATTTGACCACACAAAATTACGAAGTACATTCCAAAATACCCCTTGTGTAGCTTTAAAGCGATACATTAATAAAGCAAGTCGAAATCTACCCGATGTAATGAGATTTTTTTTGGACAGTTTACCTTTCGTCACAACATTAAACTTAAAGGTGTAGTTTGAATTGTGCCTATCATGAATGGGATTCTCTTCTGAGCTGCATCACAGTCGGTACTGAAGGACCAAATGGAGCTGTTACCGTATGATGCTTATTAGCTGGTCCATGCCAGCGAATGGATAAAGCATAATGAATTTTAAGTAAAATTCCATCTTCTTGGGAAGACAGTGAGTTAAAATTGAAATAGTTATGAAAAAATAAAATAGATCTTTTAATTGGTTTTATTCTTAATTTGTTTCAAATTTAAACATTATTTTTCATGTGTATTTTAACCATGTCTTCATTCTTGGCTTTAATTAACTGATAATTCAAATTTTTTATTTTTTGAATGTGGTCGACATCATGTATCAATTTCTAATAAAGTGCAGACTTCAATGTACCAGTAGTTGAACAAATATAGCTCATAATATATTTATCATATCATATATATATCATATCATATCATATATATATCATATCATATCATATATATATCATATCATATCATATATATATATATATATATATATATATCAGTATTGAATAAATATGCATTAAGATGTATTATAAAATTTTGCTGCATTTAAATATGAACATTCCTTCACATGCTCTTTTCTTTTATTCATATGATTAAATTCAAAAGGAAAACGAAATTAAATTAGATCGTTCGCATCGTATAGAAAGAATAATTCAAAGCCAGTATAACTTATTTTCCCAAATCATTGGTCTTAATTTTCTAAAGAAATAAAGAAGAAAATCTTCAGTAATACCATGTTTTTCATTTATCTCAATGGAGGTACAAAGCATGCCATTATTCAGTGGCGGATTTTGTCAATATGAAGCCACAGGCAGAAAATTGTTTTGGGGTCCCCGCAAATTCGTCGCTGGCTTAGGACTACGATGTGCGTTAAATAAACTTTGAGGCCTCTTAGATTCTCGAGGAACGAGGCGAACGCCTCTAACGCCTGTGCGAAAATCCGCGACTGCCATTATTATCACAATCACAAAGGAGTTACTCCCGCCGTGCCGAAGCATCCGGGGTAATCTAAATGATAATCGTCGCGTCATTAATTGGAAACTGGGGGTGGAGTCCTAATAGCCATCGCTGGCCACAGCCCAACCTCTCCCGTAGAAGATACGTCCCGTCATTGGAGTAGGGGGATAACTCAGTCCCACACTGTTACTAAACCTACTAAGGAAGTGAGAGCCCGCTTACTTCTCCGGTGGCTTATCATCCACATACTCCATTAGCATGCCACAATCATCCAAATAGAAGCTATTTCGCAAAATAAGAGCTAACATTGCGATCTATCAACTCGCACGCGTTTCAACTATTTCAATGATCTGAAAATCTCATTTTTCAAATGTAAAGTTGCTAGTGTTGACTACCGATACTTTCTCATCCTTCTAATTCAGATCCTCATTGTCAACCTGCACTCTAAAACCTAAAGGTTGAGTCTGCTCTCCTGGGTATTGAATGAATGAAATTTAGATCCTCAATGTGCTGTAACAAGATCACAACAGGCATGCCTGATGTTAGGCGTTCCAAGGAAGTTTCGAATTTTGAAACACAATTAACTGATAGAAGAATGTCGTTTCAGGTATTCCATGTGATGCCCATTCCTTCCGATGCGCCAGTGGTCAGTGCGTCCCTGCCTACGCCTTCTGTAACGCCGTTGTCGATTGCCTGGACGGATCGGACGAGGATTTCGCAGTCTGCGAGAGGGGTTAGTTTATTTCCAAATTTGTACAACACAACTTGGGTAAAATGTGACACTAAAGATATGTGATTCACTTTTGTTTTTCAGGCGAGGAATGTCCCAAAGAGAGTTTCCAGTGCGGCAATGGCCGGTGCCGGTCCACCGCCATTTTGTGCAGCGGACTGGACGGATGCGGAGACAACACGGACGAGGACAGGTGTAACGTCTGTCGTGAGTATTGTACTTTTTTTCACTCTCTCTCTCTCTCTCTTCTATGGATCTTAAAGATCTGTTCAATGACCTCCTGCAGTCGTTTTCGACACTGGATATTCCCCATGTGTTGTGGAACGTTGCTATTTCTTTAAGCCAAGTATTTTTGTTGGAAAATCATGGGCGCATTACTAGAATTATTTTTTAAAAAATGGTTAGCTAAAATTAAAATGTCTTTTCGGAACACTATAAAGGTGCAAATATGCAAATATCGGCGATATGCATTTCAGAATATGAGAAAACGCTTGACATAAAAAGAAAATGAAAGCTTGGATGGAGGAACAGTCCATACGCTATGGTTAATTCAATCATCGTCAAATAATCCGATCATAGTTATAATCTATAATAACTATGAAATGTAAGGAGTATAAGAGAGGGATAACTAACATTTATCAACAACCAAATATCAGTTCAATCAATGCATATAAGGCAAAGGGTAAGGTAAGGTAAGGTAAGGTAAAAACGACCATTTCTTTTTTAAATCTTAACTTTATATGATATGCATTTATTAAGCTGACATTTGGATTTTTGTAACAAATTGTAGTATTAATTGCACTATTAAACCACTCACAATGCCTAATTAACGTGCACAACGATCATGATTGATTGTACGGCAACGATTGAATCATATTTAAAATAGGGTCTGTTTGCCTAACTTTTCCTATGGTTCACTTTTAGAACATATTTTGAAACATTAGTCTCCCATGTTCTGGAATGCATTTGGCATTATGACCACTAATTTCTTTCTTTACAATGATCTGATTAGGAATATTTTAATCCAAACTGCCCAGCATATATATTTAAAAAATAATTTTTCACTCAGTGTAAGAAAAATTAGCGGCCACGCCCATTAAATGGTATGCTGCTTTTTTAATGATATTTTTCTTTTTTCTGTCCACAGGCTGCGAAGCACCCGAATAGCGTTCCTAACCGGATTCCTAATCATTGTCATCAGCGCAACAACGGAACATCATCACAAACTCTCATTCATCACGCCCATTATTTATTTCATGACTATCTTGCTGCCACAGGGAAGAGTTCCTCCGAGTCTGGGGAATGGATCATTTCTTTCAGAACTGAAAATAAAATGGATTACTTTGTATTCTGTGACGGTTTCTCTTTCTCAACAATCGGATAGGCCAATGTGTGTAATTAATCAATCGGGAGGGGTATTTGGTAGTCATTCCGAATAATTGCCACTGTGATGAGATCTTCTCGGCATAAAATAAACTAAAGAAAAAGTGCGCACAGGAACTCTACTTCATTACAGCTCCCGTCTACCCAAGCTTGTGATGTGCAATACTGGATGCCTAATCTACGATACCATGTTGTTTGAAGATGTTTAATAGTTCTTGATGATTAATACTCTTGTTGCTAACCGTGCCGAGAAGTTTCGGTTAGTGGGGTTTGGTATTAAAATTTCATTTATTAAAGGACAATAATTAATACAGTGATCTTGTACACCTTTGTTTCCCTACATCCTATCTATCGTGAAAACACAGTCGAATCACACAAAAGAACTATGTATATTCCTTACAGCCAATATATCATTACAACAAAGAACAACTTATCATCATACCTTTAATACAAACAACATTTCAAGTAAAATTATTTACTTTTTTCAAATAAATTAAGTACACCAGCTCATTGCTAATTTTTGGAATCTAGTGACTGACAATAACAAGAAGACTTCGCATTCGCCCACCTCAGACAGTATATATAGTATAATTGACATAACATCAATTGGATAAATAGAATTAATGGATTTAATAGTAGCAAAAGTGCCACTAATAAAAATCGAGTTCTCTTAAACACTGAATCGAGTAAAAGTGAAATGAATCTGATCTCGACTTCGTTGGTGCAGAGTAGAAATTTGCAGAATGAGCCGCAAATGGGTCATCGAATCATGACTCAAAAATATGATTTTATTCAAAGAAGTCATGGTACTTCGCTTCAGGAACATTTATATTGATTAACACATTGTGTTCGGGATAAGAATTAGATGCAAGCGCAAATAAAAAGACAAACCGTACCTGTGCTTGCCATAAAAGAAAAAGTGAACCTATTTCTGCAAACATTTATTAACCATGTCCAACTTATCTAAATTAGTACGCAAGTCAAATTCTTGAATTAAAATTTCGATGTTGGGTAATTCGAGAAAAACGTATTTTTACGTTTCCCGCTTCCAAAGTGTTAAGTAATATTGGGTGTCAAATCTCAAAATCCCGAGCCGTGTTAGAGAATTTCTAATCTACTTAGAGCAAAAGACGTGCGCGGACTTCAGAAAAAAAAATGAAAAGTGATTGTCAAGAGATCCGACCAAATTTGTCATCCAAACATTTATTGTTGCATCTACGTGGAGTTAAGAAGTTGAGGGACCAGCTCTGCAGACCACCAAGAAATCGCAGCACAGGGCTGGTGACCTGCTATCTGGAAAAAAACAGCTTGCTAAGTGGTATCTCTGATAACATCGGGATTTGTTCGATCTATCAGAAGCAAGTCATTTACGTAATCGCAGACTTCACACGTAATCACAAAATTCCTTCTATAACAGTTCACGAAGTGAACAGTCATGTCACTTGGAAGATAGTTTTAACAAAATTTCGTATTACTGTACGAGTCACTCAGAAGCCAAAACGGTTAAGTACTTTTTTTGATGTCTTCTGGTTTTTGTAAATTTTGATGGAATTAATGACATTATTTTTAGTTATTAAAAGATTCACTCGTTGCTTCAATAAAAGACTTTATATACTTTCCCTAATAAAATTAATAAACCAAAAATTTTTAAAATTATTGTAGTAAAAAACATGAATTTTCTCATTTTTTTTTTCTGGACTTATCCGCATTGGCTTTCTGAACGACTGATATATATATCTTACCACTCTAAAGCGTATAATTCAGTTATTTCACAGAATAACTAGGAATTTAGTTAGGTGAATTCATGCAATACCTAGTTATTCTATGAAATAACGGATTACATGCTTTAACCGTAAAATATATAAAACCACTTCATGCCCCCGTGTTTAGAATCATTATGATTCTTTATAATCGATTTTAGGTGGACAGGAAGTGGAAGCAGACCAAACCTGGTATAGGACGGGGGAGGGGGGGGGGGAATCCTTCACTAATAAACCTAAATAAAGAAAATAAATTATAAAACTAATTCAAGACAATTAATAGCAAAATAAAATAAATAATCGTAAAAAAACTTTCACCGAGTCCGCCAGCCTCAACCATTCCACCGATTTTGACAATTTTTTTTTTCATTTGAAAGGTTATGACGTCTAGATATGTCATCAAGGTCATACCACCCCATTTTCGAACGAAATCGAAAGAACTCTTTCTCACTGTACATTCTCTATGGGGGAAAACCTTTGGACAGTTCACCAGCAACAACTACCCGACGGATTTCGACAATTTTTTTTTTTTTTAACTGAAAGGCTATGACGTCTAGATATCTCATCATGGGTCGCCTGCCACCCCCCTCCCCATTTTTGAACGAAATAGAAAAAACACTTCTCCACCATACATTCTCTATGTGTTTTTTCGATTTCGTTCGAAAATGGGGTTGGTGGGGGGTGGGGGCAGACGGCCTTTGATGACATATCTAGACGTCATAAGCTTGCATATGAAATAAAAAAAATGTCGAAATCGGTCTGGTGGTTGGGGCTTGTGAATATCTGAAGGTTTTAGCATATTATTTTAAATATATAGATCCAACAGTTCCATCACAATGGCGTGCCAAAAATATTGTAAATTACCTATTGTAGGTGATGGCAACTGTTTAGTTAGGACGATTTCATTCTGTATTTATAAATCTGAAGACTTTAATGCTGAAAAATTTCGTGAAAAATTTATACAAAACATTACAACTAGATGAGGTTTATTGAAAAATTTTACAATTTTAAAGAAATATGCTGTCTACAAAGAATATGAAATCTACTATGGTTTTATGGTCTGTTCCTCTGATCTTCATGCTGAACTGAAAAAAAGTAGTGGCTGATAGCCTCGAAGCAGTGAGGTGGCAGAGATAGTGCTGAGCAAAGTGGGTGCTGGCCGCGAACCCGCCAGGAGGACGGCTAGTAATAAAATAAGAACTTAACTAATAAAAGGACAGAAGAAAAAAAATAAACATAAGTCCTTTCTAATAATTCTTAAAAAAATCCATGGTTATTACCACAAAAACTTTGTCTTTATGAATATTTTTCTTTTCTTTTTTAATTAGTTTTAGTCTGTTGTTTGACCTTATAGTCTGTAGAAAGAGCCCAAGTGAAATCCATTGCTTTTAAGTGTCCATTTTTTTAAAAGTTAAGATACAAAATCTTGCTTTTATCCTACTAGTATGAATAAAAATCTTGACAATTTCTAGGCTAGGGTGAAAAAAATTACAGCCTGTTGAATAGTTATATTCGAATTCCATCTGCTGGTGCAGATTGTTTTACTTTGCATTAACGACACAAATGATGGATATAAGAAACATTAGTAGTCTATCGTTTCCCTGTACTTTTCTGCAAGTATTGCCTATTACTATAGCTGCAAGTGTAACTGAAAGTTGCGATTTTTGGCGTTCTGCAGAGCTACAGCACAACGAATTCTGTCAGATAGGTAGAGCATTGGACTGTTAATATAAGGCATACTCTCCACCCTATTCATTTCAAAAGGCAAAAACCAATGTACGGCTTATGTCGAATATTTAACGCTGTAATTAAGGACGTCAGTTCACGATGGACATCAAATTAACGTTTTCTTTAAGAGAGGAGATAGAGAGGGTACAGATGCGGCACCAGTCGATTTTTTTACCTACTAGTACAGAATCTATGCTTTGTTTACAGTTGGCAGGGCCGGGTTACTAAAAAGGCAACTGCCTATGGGCCACAATATTATTTTTTTATTTTTCATTTGATTTATAAGAGCTGTGTACTCAGATTCACTGAAATTAAAATGAAGTATGATTTAAATTTCAGAACATTATTCTTAGGATTTTCATGCTTTCAAATTCGCTCAATGTGTCACAAATCAACACTTCTGACAAATTTTGTATCGGAAATTGTGTTAAGAAAGTTTTGTAATTTTTGAACAATTTTATTTAAAATTACTTTTAAATTTTATACTCGAGATACTAAAACCAATTTTTTTGAGGATGGTGCGCAAAAAAAAGTTTTGTTAATTACAGATTTGTCATAGTATTTGTTACTGAGAAACTGTTTATATAGAGATTAAATTAAAATAAAATAAATATCTGGTTTTGGTAGTTGGACTGTGGGCCCCTGAAACTTACACTGCTTATAGAGTGTTAACAGGGGTTATTCTGGTCCTGACGGTTGGTACATATGTTGTACCAGAAGACGATTATGATTATCTAAACAGTCTCTAATGAACTTACAAGTAACATTACTCCCTTGTTTTTTGTGCATGACAACAAGCATGATGAATACATTTATTGTTAATGAGGTAAGACAAAAATGAGTAAAGTCATGGATGGTCGAAGAGGACCGCAGATCTTATCTTCCAATGAAATGAAAAACATTGGGGTAACTTTCCTATTTCCCCACTGAGATGCTCGTCTTATGAGTGGGTTGTGGATTTCTCTTAGCAACAATATAAAGATTAAAAACAAAAATCATATGATGGTTTGTTTACAGAATAATATTAAAAACCAGAAATTGCCCAAGTTGTGAATTAATCAAATTGCAAGTACCAGAGGCATTTTTTTTACCCTGTAAAAGTGTTTAAATTATCCACGTGTATGTAAATGTAAATAAAGAAGGACATCAACAAATGACAGAAATAAAACCTTTAATAAAATACCAGAATGTTAAGCAAGGATTTAAAGTTTCTATCCTGAAATAAATAGTGGTAGTTTCATTTCTATTGTATGTAAGCAAGACGTCTAGTTAGCACAGGTCTATTTACAATACTGGAAAAAGAGTGGTTCACTCTACAAGAATCAGAGTCTTTTGGAGAAAGGCACTCTTTGAAGTGCAGAAAGCCTCGGATATTCAGGTGCGAAGGAGCTGTCCACTATGTACAAATGAGCTGTAGAAACACGGTTTGTCGAAGGACATCGAGAGGACACTTGCTGCACAGTTTCCCCCAAAGAACACACCACTCTAGAAAGTTAAACGGAGTAAACAAAAGGCACATCACATAATGAATTATTTGAAGGAACTTATACTAATTCCAATGTCTAGAAGTTTTAATTTCAAAATCTGAGTGTAGAATTTGGATAGGAGTGTGCAACAAATGCTTTCTCGATGGTCTTGTCTCTTGAAGCTGATTGGTCAAAAGTGATCACAGATATATGACATTCACTTAAATTCAGGTAGTACAGTAAAAAAAACAGAAGAAAATCACAACTCTGCGGAATGTTTCATTTTGAATAATTTTTATCAGAATATTTCAAGAACTATAACGCCATGTATAAATAAAAATACTTGAATATTGTCAAATTGGAATTTGTCTTTAATTCAAAGAAATGTTTGGCCTCTTTGAGAACTTATCCTGGATTTTTCCTGATAAATCATATAAGATAAGAACAAATTTAAATAGTTGATGAAGTTTGAAGTTAAGAGCATTTTAGAATGAAAGATCAGAAAAAGTGATAATTTACTAGAAGAGATATGACACATAATATTAAGAAACCAAATATACTTAAACTACAGATGGCACATACATGAAATATTGCAAACCTTATAGCCTGTGACAATTCAAGTTGACAGTAAGTAGAAAACTATTAGTGGCCACATCTAGTGGCGCCTGGGTTATAATACGACTTCTTCGCCTCTCCCATCATCATAAAAGGTTTAGCTAGTGTAAAGGGCACCCAGGATATAGATTTCTTTTTTCTTTGCCCCTCATCGTATTTGACTTCAAAAAGTGACATAAACGCATTAACATTCTGTCAACATGGCAAGTGGAGTAGTGAAGGCAAGTTGCATCCGGAGAATAATACAATTTATTTTACCCTAGTCGTCAGAATGGCTTAGCAAGCATAGATAGCGTTTGGGGTATGGTATTATTTTTACACCAGGGCTAATTTTGCTTTAACCCCTCAAGTGTCGGTCCTGTCATATTGATGTGCATCAAATTATTGCATTTTTAAGCTTATAAACTAAAATTGAATCATTAATTAGCTTTATAATTTCACACAAAAATTACTTAGAATCCATAAGCATCTCAAGTATTCTATGCTTTCTTAGATGAATAAAAACAATACACCCTTTCCAAAACAGGAGGGGTCATCTTATTAGATAGCAAAAAAAAAAAAAAAATGCGACCCTTAATGGGTTAAAAAAATAGCAAAAATGCATTAATGTTTTCACTCCATGGCACCCTGTAAAACTGGTGCCTGGGACATCTATGCCTCCAAACTCCCTCTTTCCTACGCGGCTGGCCACATCACTGGCGAATGACGCAATACAAATATTTACTCAACTTAGGGCTACAAAAAAGTTCCATAAAATTAAATATCCATAGTGTTTTACACATGATATATTGACTGTTGGTGTTTAAAACTATTTTTCATTCATATATATTAATTACTTTTAAACACACTGAGATCATATTCCAAACTATTTAACTACATGTATTAATATCACTATATAACTTCCCTCATACTGTCAACTAGAGTGGTCATTGACTATAGAGCTAAATTCTAGGGAAACAATAATATTTAAGTTTGCTGATCTTTTTTTATCAATGGACAATTCTTGAGTGATAGAAGAAAAGGAACAATGTAGTTGTAAATTGAGAGAGGGGAGGGAATAATAAAAAGAAATAACCCTCCTAAACATCAAGATTGTTCCCCTGCCCCTTAGAAACATTCAGGATAAATTCTACTTATTTAAAAACATAATATTAATTCATGATAATAAAGGGTGAAATAATACACATCCGACTTTGAACAGAATCAATATAAAAAAAAGCACAAAACTGTCAATAAAGATGAAAGACACAAAATATCGACCTTGTATTATTGATTCATATTTTAAAACAGAACTTCTGATACAACTGGTAGCAAAAATTTACAATATTCAATTTTCGGGTTTGAAATAAAAAATTGTAATTAAGATTTAAACAGCATCAAGATAGATTTCTAATATTACACATGCTTTTACATATATAATTTTTGGGATACTAGAGAAAATTTTGCCCATCTTCAAAATTTAACAGAGGCATAAATATCCCATAAAGTGCATTTAAAGATAAATATTAAGCATGCATTTCTTTATTCCTGCAATGGAATTCAATATTGATTCTTTAATGTGATTAAATTTAAGTGTAGGAAAAATAGATTTTTTTTCTTGTAGAATTTACATAGAATATGTAATACTAATACAGAAAATTTCAGATTGCTTATGGAAGATGATCTTATCTATCTTCATAGAAGTGGCTTAGTGATCAAAAGTTCTGACATTTTAACTCAAATTTTAGAGTTAAACAAATTAACATGAAGAAGACAATGAACACATCTGTAAAAAAAATGTCCAGCATCTTTTATAAATATGATATATCAAAAATTTCTATGGCATTCTACTTTCAGAAAAAGAAAAAAAAAATGTATGTTCAGTAAGATTTCATACTAAAGCAAAGTCTAATAAAAACATACTTTCCATGGTATTATCAGATCCACCATTATTCAATTGACAATAACAAAAGGAATGGTTCTGTTAAGAAAATACAGCTCATTTCACAATAACATTCATTTTTACAATTAAGTACATGTCTTAATAATAAGATCCAAAAAATATTTGCACATGCATTTCTTCTCACTGAATAATAAAATTATACTTTTTAATACTGATAAAATGAGATATTTCAGTAAAGAACTTTTTGTAACATACAGCAGTAAATTTGAAGGGCCAAAATATATGAAAGTATTTGGATTATATTTTGTTATTACGAAAGTTATATTTTCCTACTATTATTATTTTCAAACCATATTCACATAAAACAAAATTTCAAAAATAGACGTTAGTTTGCTTCACTGCTCTAAACTCTTTCAACTTCCTGAACTTTCCAGATCTTTTAGTCACATGAAATATAAAATACAGCTGTTTATTGAGTCAGACATTGTTGGAACAGATAATCTTATTTAATTTATATATGGCAGTAGACTCTTGATGATGCATACAGCGAAATAAGTAAACCTGAATGAAATCATTTAGATAAATACTTCAGCATGCAAAATTAAGAAAAATTATCTAAAATGATAACACCACAACAGAAGGAAAAGACAGAGACTAAAATGAAGAAATATTTATCTTGGCCATGCAAGAAAATGTAAATAATTCTTTCTTAAAGCTTATCAGGCAATGGAAAGTGGAAGTTTAGATTATGGAGTACTGTTCGAGTCCAAGAATCTAGTTCCTCCTCATCATAATTAAGTTGAATTTAAATAATATTTCGTAATTTCGCCTAATTCAGAAAAAAGATGGCTTTTAGTTGAATGACATGAGGTAATTTTACTCTTAGTTCTTTATATATATATATATATATTAAACATCAGTAAATTATTATTGACATAAAGGAAAATCAGTCCCCTCTTCAATCTGTAGAAATGAAAAATTAATAGTTCTGAAACATTTTTCAGTAGCTAGGAAAGTGCAAAGAAAATCAGATTTTGCCTCTTTGAAAGGATTTGCAGAAACATCTTATCATTTATTTCAGACAATACAAATTAACGAAGGAAAAAAACTAAAAAGGAATGTTATATTGAAATAAAAAAAAGTAGTTTAGTTGCTCAAATAATAGTACACTGTTTTAAATATAATTCACCACTTATAATTTTATGAAAAAGATCTTTGTAACTCTAAAAGATAATGCAAAATTATTAAATAAATAATAAACATGAGTTTTTCTTGCTTCAGCTGTAAAAATTATTAAGATTATTCTTAATTTTAATATTTTTCAAAAAAAAAAGTCCATTTGGAGTTTAACTTTAGCACCCATAAAATTCAATGAATTATACAATTCAATTATTCATCTAAATGAGTAAAAATGGAAACTTACTGAGTATATTTTAAGCCATTAAATAAAAAATGACAATCTTTAAATTTTACGAATAAACTGCACAAATATGGTTTTAAAACTTCATTCAATTTGCTTGAATTCACAATACATACTTCATATATAAGTTCTTTTTTTATAATAAAGGTGGGTTTTTCTTTTTCTTTCTTTGTTTTTTCTTACAACATAATAAGCCAACTAAAACACATCAAGAGTCTACACTGCAATCAGTTATGAAATATCCAGTTGAATTGCTCACGATGTTGAATCTTACGCATTACTTGAATTTAATAATTACTATCAACAAAATTTGAACAATTTCAAATCACATAAAACATTTATCTTTTTCCCCAAAAACATTTGTTTTTATAACTAATACACACACATTTATAGTTTAAAAAATGGAATGTGTTTTTATAAGTGCTCTGCAGCCCTCTAGCTTTAGGATGAATACAGTTTCATGTCATATATAAGGGGAACGATAATTCTGCGAAAAAACATTTTTTCCTGGTCTTTCTGAAATTAGTTAAATTATTAAAATCAGTTTAAGTAGCAAAAACAATAGCTCTTTTCCACCTAATACATGTTTTAACACATATTCTTTCACTAAATTGTTAATATTTAAGAAACTTAAAAAATGATTTTATTAAAAAAATTATAAACTGCATGTTTTAAAATCGCTCAAACTCTTAACCCTTATATATATTCACAGAAAATGCAATGAATCATATCATGACTATCCACAGCATTTTTTGTTGTTGTTAGTAAAGTTATTCATTTTTAGTAATAAATACAAATCAAAAATCAGAATCACATTTATGGTACCCCTTATCTATGAATAAATAGTAATCTGTCATCAACATTTGTAGTCAAGTGCCCACACAAAACACATTAAAATAAATCACAATATTCACAACTTAGAAAAAAAATTATAGTACAAAAAATGTATATACATGCGATGAAAATAATTTAATGGATGATGTTCAATGTATGAAAATAAAAATATATGATCAAAAATTCATTAAAAAAACAAAAACTGAAAAAACACTTGTTATTAATAAAATATAATACTTTGTTATTCATCAGGAATGTAATCAACATTTTAGCGATTAGTATAAAACATTGCTTGTTAATATGAATTTCTTTCAAATTTTTTTTGTTGAGTATTATGTATATAATAATAGCTATTAATTGATGGCTGCACATGAAAAAAAAATTCTTAATTAAATATAGTACCAGGGAGTGTATTCAACAATATTTTCTTCACACATATATGTCAGAAAATAGGAACCAGTATTTTACAGTACTCTAAAAATTTTTGAATTACTTCACTTGATTAGCTTTTTTAAAAATCAACGAAAGAAAACTTTCCATTCACAACATTCAGATTTCAACACCATTTCTAGCCAAGCATTTCAAATTTTCAGATGAAATTCAACCTACATTCATTAGATACATCACTATAAAAAAAATTAAAAATTGATCAGAAAATAATGTTGAAATTAAGATAGCTTGAGCTCAGTAATGAGGGCCACTTTTAAAAGTAAGAATTTCAATATACATGAAACATATTAAAAGCATATTTATCCTGTCTTGAAAAAGATAACAGTTAATAAATTCTGATTTCTGTTGCTGTCACCAAAACACACATTTCCTTAATATCAGAAAGTTTTATTTAAACAAGACATTGCATAATGTTTAAAAAAGTTTTCAACAGAAGTTGTGTAAATCTATATAAATTAATGTTAAAAATACCAGAAAAAAAAAGAATTAAGTTTGAGCACAATTTTTTAAACTAAAATTAATTTTTAAAAACTTTTAGTTCTTTAGATAAAATTTTATTATGAAAAACTTTTACATAAAAATGTAATAGGCGAATTATTTTATTACTTAATTATTTAAAATTAATCTAAAAAGAACCAAAATTGTAAGTGATACAAATATTCACAATCATACAGAATTTAACCTTACACAATCATTTGGTAATGTAAAGTTAAATTCTGTATGAAATTTATCGACAAATATTTGGCAGTGCCATAAATGCCCTCATTCAGATGCCATTGAAAAATAAAAATCAAAGGGAAAATATTGAAGACATGTCCTGGCCACAGCTGAAAATATAATTCATTTGTTATCTATATGGTCACTTCAAGCTGAAACTAACAATATGCCATCTTCTAACCATATCTATTCAAAAACTTAAAAAATTAATACAAATTTTAGCAATGAGACTGGTGTTAAAAAATATATAACTTCAAAAGATGACCACAAAAGTCTACCAGAGACTATTTTAAAGAATAGGAACTTGTTCTTCTATATGGCAGCAAACATTATATTAATAAGTACTTGATTTCCTCTGGAGAAAATTCCAGAAAATAAGAAAAATTGACAGGCATTTCGAACTATGCAGTTCAGATGCATTAAATTAATATATTGATAAACTAATTCTCACTTTTTAGAGGACCCTCATTATAAAGTGTGATAGAATGGAAAAGAAAAAATATAAATTTGTCCAATGCCACCAGTTTTCAACAATATCAGCACAAGTACATTAAACATTCTTTTTTTGGATCACCATGTCAGTATATACATAAAACTGAAAGATTTTATTCACTAAATGTCGATATGAGATGACTGAACCTGTTCAATATAAGAAAAGCTATCATTTTTTTCTACTAAATTCCATGTTTTTGAGAGCCATTAGTTATCCTATTTCACGGAAGATTTTTTGTAAGTTAACCAGTTTCATGTTTCTTCAGATTTCACTGGAATGTGAAACATTATTACATAGAGCAAAGATGCAACAAGAATTCTACACTACCTTACCGAAGAATTCTGTTGCAAGGGGTCCAAATCTACTGAGTCTGTCGGACTTTGCACCAAATCATCGGTTCCAATAGCTTTATTGACTGTCTGGCGATTTGTTTCTTCTCCTTCATCAATACTAAATCTGACCCGGTTTAAACTTTCCTCCCCCATCCCATTAGACCCACGGGAAGGAGACATTGTTCCATCCAATCGAGGTCTCACCTTAGAATAAGTCAAGCGATCAAATGCAGGTCCATCATTTTTTCGTCTGGGAGTACTCGGCAGGGAAGTGATGATTGTTGTATAAGGTTCAATCGATAGTGAATGAGAAACAGTCAGTGAATCGTGATCAGTCTCTGACTGCCGATCCTCTGAAGGTGTCCGTCGATGGCCATAAGCGGCATGAAGAGGTGTCCCCGAGTTTTCATATGGGCTGTCTTCCCCATTAGTCGCATCCAGACGTGATCTGACTTTAGGATGAGTCAGACGATAGCTGATAGATGGCTCAAAAAGACTCCCATCCATTTTTCGCCTAGGTGTACCAGGCAAAGAGGTGATAACTGTCGTTGTTGTGTAAGGTTCTATAGTTTGAGGAGGTAAAGAGTGAGAGACAGTCAACAAATCATGATCATCTGACCGCTTATCGGTGGACGTGTCAGAAATATTTGACGATGTCCGTCGGTGGGTATAGATGATCCGCTGAGGTGTCCTTGGAGATGCTGTCCCAGGGTTTTCATATGGATGGAACCCATCTGGAGGACTCACTGACTCAGGATATAGTCGCTCAACAATATAGACATCAGGGCGAGTCTGGTCTGTGTAGACTTTTTCCACATAGCACACAGACTCAGCACCTGCACCTCTGTACTCCTGATAGTAGTGATAGGAGACATCTGGTGGTCGGTCAGGGAAATGTGGAGGAGGAGTGTTGTGGCCTTCCAGATAGGACATGCGTTCAAACACCGATGAAATACCTGCATAGACAGATTCTTTTAAATCTACATACACAGAAGATGGCATGAAATTGCTATTAAATGAAAATAATAAATGAATCTATCAATACTAATCATTTCTTTTTACAGAGGATTTCATATGTGGCAGTTTGGAAATTACAAAGATATACTATTATAGATACGAGAGGGATATAAAATATATATACCTCATATACCAATCAATGAGCAGAACTTTATAGGTAACAGAAGATTTTAATAAAGAGATAGAGAAAGAATTGCTGAGAAAATGCATCAAGTTCCAAATACTTCGAGCATTCTTTTTTTTCCGGTATCATAACAAGTGTATCTATATATATAAAAAGCAAATACCATGACTCACTCACTCATCACGAAATCACCCAAACCATGAAGCCTAGAAACTTGAAATTCGGCATGTGGTTGCTTTCTGGGTAGTAGGTGATCACTAAGAAAGGATTTTTCGAAATTTTAATTAATTAAAAATTACCTTAAATTTTAAGTTTTTCTGCAATAACTTCGGAGCATATTGTTGCATAAAATTCATCTTAACATCATCTTCAAGTCAGACATGACACAGGCTTGGAACAATAAAAACCTGAATTTCATAAATAATGTATCATGCCAAATATAAACACCGATAAGTAAAATAAGTATGATTAATTGAACAATAAGATAATGCCTGAGATATTAGAGGTATTGAAGAATTATTATACAAAAGAAAATTAAGAATGATAAAATCTGATGCCGAAAAAGCTGAAATCCGCGTTTCTGCGGAAATGTGTCATGTCTGTAAAGCTTAAAAAACTACCTTTGCAATGACACAAATTTTATTTCCATGCAACGTTCCATTTAATTTTAATTAAATTTTAAAAATGTTTCCAAACTCAGTGGGACAAAGCAATGGCATTGCTCATGTTTCCTCAAAGTCAAGGTTCTATTTCTAACACTGGGGAGGGTTGTGATTGGTTACGATCTAGGGAGAAATGCTGCCCAGTCATAATTCACACCAGTTGCGGCGAGTCGGGGGGGGGGGGGGCAATGGGGGGGTCAATCGCCCCACTACTTTTTTAGGGAAAGATTAAATTTTTATTTCATTTTAGCTGTCTGAAATTAGAAATTACAAAAACGCAATAGTGTTCGGGAAAAGTAATTAAAATTTTAATTAAATTCTAAAATTTTATTGTCTACTCCCTATACTCCTGGCTCTTTTAGATGTCTATAAATTTTTTGCCACCTCACTTTATCCATCCACTGGTTTACAAGGGGCACCCAGCAAGTTCGGCTTTTGCAACCATATTCAGGGTTAATCATTCTACCGATGAGCGATAGATGAATTGAGCGAGAGTTATTTGAAACGCAGTCATTAAGTTTCATTTCATTGCTGGCATTTTAAAATTTACGTCTTTATATATTTTACTATCTGCCAAATACTATAAAATATTCACTTTTTTGTTCATCTTTCCTGAGTTATCGTGGGTGAAACTGAGACAGGGAATGATATAATTAATATAAAATACAAAAATAAAAAGTAATTTAAATGGGCGAACCAGCTGGTTTCCGAAGGCAGTTAGTGATATATATAAAACAGTATAAGAAAAATATTTATAAAAAAATTAACAAACAAGATTTTATTTATGTTACACTGTACTAAACACTGTAAATAAAGAAATAAATACATAGCAGTATAATTTAAATATTACAAACACAGCAAAGATAAAATTGCTATGCATATTTGTCAGTATACAATTCCTTCAACAAACAGATTAAGAACATGCAGAAATAAGATTTTATACAATATTTTATCATAAAAATAGATCATAATGAAGTCATTTTCTAAATAAACTACCTGCTTGATAAATTTCCAATTTTCAGAAAAATTAAATAAGAATTCCAGATGATGTAAAGTTAAGAATTAATTTAATATTCCTATTTTAATTCACAACTTAAAAACAAAGACATTTTGTTACAGTATCAAAAAAATCCTCGTAGTAAATTTGTGAGAAATACACATATTGAAGAAATACATGAAAATCCTAACAATTAAATTTTCTTTGATTAATTAATTAAGTGATCGCTTTGGGACAAAGCCAAAGTGATCACTACATCCAAAATGCTTTAAAAATAATATATACAGTACAAGGATCATAGGCTTAGTGACCAGGGATCGAAGATTCCAGACGCTTTGGGGACAAAACATTAGTGCGTTCACGTCACTTTTTAAAATTGAATAGGATTATGGAGTGAAAAAGTAATAGCATGTCCCTTGCTAAGCCATTGATGACAAACGGAAGTAAAAAAAGCGCTAATTTGGCCTAGATGCCACTTATCCTAGGCTAGGACCTGACGAAGATAGCAGAAAAAAAAAAAAATCGCACAAGCATTGTCAGTATGTATTCATTTGCTTTAATTAGAAAAAGAAAATCGATACAATCTACAGAATTGAAAAAAATGCATACACATTTAATTTTTAAAGCTTTCTTTAAAAAGTTATCGAGGGTAACATTTTTCTTCTTTTTTTGAGTTTTCAAGCATTTGTTGGATAAACCTCTCATATGAACAATGCCCATCCAAGGATTCAGCACAGTGTGTGCATTGGACTGATCTACTTAATGTACGAAGAGCTTGCATGGTTTCTTGGGCTCATTGTGCTTTCTCTTCTGCCACCCTTCATTGTCATTATCTCATTGAAACTGATCACTATAAGTGAATTGTTGATCACTATAACCGACGGATTTTCTATGTGTTTAGATACGGGAGATTCGTTCTACGCTATTTTGAGCAGTACAACCAATTGATCGTTACATCTGTGATCACTACAAGTGTCGACTACTGTAATGATTTCCATAAACTGGGACCAAATTTACTATTGATTCATTAAGCTATCATGTTTACATAGAGATTTTAATTAAATCAATTCTGCTGTAAATACTGAACACTGCTATAAATGTTATCTATCAACTTGTTAGAAGATATTTGTGTGCAGTTACATTTATCCTTAACCCGTCTTGACAGGGACAGCCCCAAGTCTGAGGATGAGAAGTCACTAGGGATGCAATGAAGATTCGGCAAAATAAAATTCAGGATAATTTTTTAAAAACGTGTTTTTAAATATATTTAACCAAGAATATTGCAGAATAACATTGCAGTAAAAAAAAAAAAAAATGAGTAAAAATCTCCTAACAATTTCTTAATTGTAAACTGCATAGTGGATATATAAGTGTATTTAATAATGTTACATATCATTTATCATTGTAAAGCCTGAAATTATGATGCAAGAATAAAAATTCTTGAGCATTTTCAGTAAAAAGTCTATTCCATTTGGTTTCCTATATATTATCAGTTTCAAAAAAAGAAATTCTGCATTTTTTTCACCCACCAATTAAGTGGTCTCTCCTTATCAAAACAGAATTTATTTTTCGATAATTTAATTTATCCACTGAAATTTCTTCTCTGTTTGACATTTTCCAATTCCAGAATGATGACTTTTTTTTTTATTTCTGTGAAGTTATCCCAAATTAAAGAGTGTTTCTCATTCCTTATTACTGGAATTATTATTGGAATCCGGGTATCTATACTTATAAAAGACAATGTTTGTCTGCAATTTCCAGACGAATCTATCGCACTTACGGGACACAGGTAGTCATAATGGTGACTGAATGCACCTCGAAGCCAGAATTTTAAAATTTAATCTAAAAAAATTTTATTTAATGTTTTGTGTTGTTTTGGGTCATTTCTGGCACGATTACAGCTGTAGTATCTTTCCTAATGATCGCTGAAAAACAATCCATGCACCATCGGATAGAACGAACAATTTTCGTTCTAATGAAGTTTGTTTTGAACGTCTAACATAATTTACTGAATTTTGAGAAATTTTTCAAAAATAGTAAGTTTTGC
This sequence comes from Araneus ventricosus, assembly GCA_013235015.1. Lineage (NCBI taxonomy): Eukaryota > Metazoa > Arthropoda > Arachnida > Araneae > Araneidae > Araneus > Araneus ventricosus. The sequence continues at coordinate 63,960 of BGPR01001140.1, read as the reverse complement.
CATCTAAATTTTTTGTTTTTAAATTTGCTGCATCCAACATTCTAATAACACTATTATTTCCAATTTTTTTCAGCTTATAACTGCAACAGTTCTGTTGGATTTAAAACAAGAATGGTTAAAATATCTTTTCCCGTTTTTTAAAAATTAATTTTTCCCTGGACGAGACATATTTTCCCTCTAGCGAGTTTCCTCGCGCGATACTTCTTTGGAACGTAGCTGGCAATTTTGATTGGCTGACGGTACAGAGCACAGGATACGTCATAACCCTCAACTGAATGAATGGCTTCGGTTATTATTTTCAGATTCGATTTTATATTTTGCTTGCTATATAATAATCATTTTCACATTCCAATTTTGTAATATTGTTTTGGATTAATGTTCTCTGTACTGTAGCGTGAAAAAAAATAAGCAGGAAAATCAATAATGTGTATCTTTTGTCTTGATTTTGTTTTCAAAACTTTTTCATGTCATTCTGGGCAATTTTTTTTTTTTTTTTCCATTTCATTTTGTTGAAGTCCTAATTCGACAGGCAACGCTGTGCATTCGGAAGTGTCTTAATGTGTTTAAGTTTCGCACATTTTACTTGCAGTATAATTATCATTTGCACGTTGCAATTTCTTTAAATTGCTTTGAATTAACGTACACTGTATTGTTTTTCTACAGTTGAAATGTCATTATCGTGAAGAAAAATAAGCGGGAAAATCAATAATGTGTGGTGGATTCCGTGAGTAATGGAAGGCGGATTTTTACAACAAAATCAGACTTCGTCAGCTTGTAAATTGAAAAAAAAACTACTTTTTTCAAACAACTGAAAATCACACCTTTATACTCTTCTCTAAGTAATATGAAAATTGCAATATTTGGTAGTTTACAATAAATAACCTTTTCAAAAATTGAAATTTTTAAGCTGGTAACAGAAGGAAATTTTTCTTACCTGAGAATTTTGAATACACAATTAAATTTAAAGTTCAGTTCAACTATTTTAAAAATATTTTTTTAAAAAATTAGAGCACCTTAAGGAGGGCTCACTCATTGAAAATTAAGAGAGTTTTTTTGAAAATAATTATATTTATCATTAAAAATAGATATTTTAAACTAGTAACAGAAGGACAAAAATGACCTAGTACAAAATATAAGTTAAAAAAAAACTTGATTTATTTCAAATATGTTTGAAAATCATAAGACTTATTCATCAGTAGGTATGACAGATTTAAACTTGAATCTGCATCTCAGAACTGTCCGTAATTATCTTATGTTCGGACAATTTTTTGATTATTTGTTCAGTGTCAATCCAAACATTTGTCCTCTTTTTCAGGAAAAAAATTAATTAAACCTTCAGAATTTCACTTTCGCAATGAAGATCCTGGTTGATTTTCTTCCTTAGCTCTTTTTTTTAGTTTTTTTTCACATATTTTCTTGTAATTGCAGCAATTTTAAACCTCTTGGAGCTAAAGTTATACATCGCTCTTTTTTTCGTTTCCAGTCTTTTTCTTTCATTCGCTGAAGCAATCCTTTAGCTTTCATTCTTTCCCTATAAAGTCTCTGTTTTTCAGTAGGAGTTAAAGGCATAGCAAACACAATAGTAATATTTAAGATGACTGCTCACTAACCACCATTGAGAATTAATAAATATACTTATATTACAAAACTTTGAAAAATTTAACTATATCAAAACACAGTTGTATGCACTAGTTATCAAAATCTAAAAGTCTTCTAATTTTTTTAAAAAAAGAAAGAAATAGAATGAGTAAAAAAAAAAAAAATCAAGTTGAACCAGTGAAGTAGAACATGTGCAGAAACAGCAAACAAACATGTGTTATTTTTGTTTACAAATTAACAGTTAATGTCAAGGATAAGTTAGTAACTATTACAGATACAATTAGAATTTAGTTAACTATTTGCAAGGCATTGATATAGATACCTAATAATTAAAGAATTTAGTACAAATGTGGTCAAACTTGTGTATGTTAACAGATTATTCTTATCAATATATATTTTTTAATGGGAGTACACACAATCATAATTTGTAAAATATTTATAAAATAACTTCTCATTTTAAATATAGCATAAAATATATGTTGTTTATATTAATAATACTATAAATGTTAAGTAAAAATAAGCTTAACTATGACTGTCTTTCCATTACCATGATTTATGTCCTTCCATTACCATAAAAAAACTCCTAAAATTAGATTTCTGAAAAATTTTGACTGTGTCTAGTTATTAAGTGCCATAAACCTGCATTGAACTGAAAAATTTAAAATTGTTGACCCAGTGTGTTCTGAGTGAGGTAGTCGATATCCACTTTTTTGGTAACGGAAGGATATGTTCAATTTGAATAATTAATATACTATTTTTTTGGTAAAATCTTTTTTTTTATTAATTAAATGAACGAAAAGCTTAATAGAACACTTAAAGTATAATAGTTGACCTATTTATTAAACTTTTATAAAATAATTAACTTAATTTATAAGTTGAATTAAAATTAAGAAAATCAGACCTACAAACGAATGAAGTAAAAGAGTAACTTTGAGCACAGTTTTTGAAAGATAAATTTTGTCAAACTCAAAAACAATGCTTTTTCAAAAAGTTCACTTATTTCTGAAAAAAATTATGTATTGCAAGTGGTCAAATATTAATTTTTAAAATTTATGTGCCATGTCCCCTTTTTCACGGAATTCACTGTGCATCTTTTGTTTTGTTTTCAGAACTTTTTCATGTCATTGTGGGAGTTTTTTTTTTTTAATTTTATTTTGTTGAATTGTTGATTCCGCGGGCAACACCATGCACATACTGCTAGTTTAAAATAATACAAAAAATACATCAAGGTGTTAATTTCCATAAATGTGAAAATAATTTAAAAAATAAATTTTATTACTCTTTCATTTAAAATTTGAAAACTATTTTATTTATAATCAAAAGGGAAATGTATATAATAAGTAGATATTCAACCTGAAATTTGGCCGAATATTCGGTATTCAGCCAAATCACTATTCATTACATCCCTAGAAGTCACCAGGTAAGAAGAGGATTTTAAGTTCCCCTATCAGCATTTTAAGAAGTGTCAGCTAATTAATGACACCATTTCTGATGACAGATCACACCATCTTTGAGTGGGCTTGGTGCATGAGATACACAGTAATGAGACCTATTTTGCAGGGGATATCTTATTATGGCAGCTGGTTATTCATACATATGCATAATATGTCTTTGGGTAGTGAAGACTAATTTAAATGATTATCCTTAACTGATCAGATGCTCTTCATTTTTCACTTTAAAATGACATTTCTCATAACTACAATTCCAACTCTTTGGGTATGCTGTTTCAAAGGTAAAATAATTGCTATTTTGAAAGTAATTTTTAAAAAATATGTAAGTATGTCAACAATGATCCATGACCTAAATATTCTACTTATTCCTATATGCCCATCCACAGAAAAAGTTAAAGGGATTGTAAATCAAGAGAAAATATCAAATTCATTAAATTCTAAATAGTGAAACCATATTCTATTCAATATTTTGTAAAATCTGCATTAAAATTATTTTAAATATTACAAAAACTAAGGAACATTCAAGTAAAAACAATTATATTAAATAATATGCAATTTGCAGATTTTCTTAAAAATGTAGTTTTAGTACCATTCTTTTCTAATATAGGCTCTTTATATTCTTTGTATCGGGAAAACATTTCCACAAAACTTTGTATAACATTTAGTCTCATAATTAAAACTTTTTAAGTATTCAGAAATTTGTAAATCTTTCCCTGGCTTTCCTAAATTTCATTTCTCTCACTTCAGAAAAACTCTGTACACAAAGCTATGATTTAATAAAGTAGATGACAGGTGAATTATCATGTTCAGGACGACAAGGGGTTTTCAGAAAATCTACCAACACTATCTTGTAATACATCACAAAAATCATAATGGCAAAATTTTTGTTTGTCCTTTCCAAACACAATTAGAGTTGAACATAAATTTATACCTTATTTGTAACTGGCCTAAAAACAAATTTTCTTTCTAAAATAGTCTTTAATCAGAAACATTATTGATATATAAAAAAAAATCAAGAGAGCACAAAATTCGTACTTCATGAAGTAAGAGTTTTCCTCTAATTCCCACAACTACAATTTGTCAATGATATGTTACAAATCTACCTATTCATTTTTATTAATGTCTCTGCTAATAATTTCCATATAATCAATAATAACATGCTCCACATTTTCATCAATAGGACAATTAATAAAACAGCAAAAGGTATTCCTTTCATCTAGTCACTTCACAGATCTAAGATAGCTTGTGTATTCATTTTTTCCACCAGAAACCTAAAAGTTTGATTATGGCGACTGTGAGCAGTACAAAGATAGGAAGTTTACAGGACATATATCATAAAGATACACTATCTGATCAAAAGTATCTGGACACTTTCGGATTTTCACATTCTTCAGAATTTCTCCTAAAAGGCTAAACTGAACTTAGAACATGTAAAGAATAGACTCTAACTCACATTTTACAGTGAAGATTTGGTCCTGAGGGCAATTAGAGGACTGTCTGCAAATTGATAAAGATGAAAATTATTTTGGCCCACCCTGCTTCAAAGAAGGCTTATAATGAGATGAAACTTTCAGCAATGGTTATGTTTGATTTGTATAATATTTACATGAATTTTCGTAAATGCAGCATAAATATTCGGGAAGATATAAAGGTTTTCTTTACAAATCCAAACTTTTTCCACCTGTTTTTTGCTTATAACATGCAGAGTTTTCTGTTATAATAAACAAAACTTACAGGAAAATTGACAATCTGTTAGAGAAGCATTGTGTAAAAATTTGGAAAAAAATTTATGAATATTAGAGAAAATATGAGCAGTTGTAGTAAATAAATATTTTACTGCATATGCGCGAGACATAACGTAATTCATAACTTCAAAGCCAGATAGGTAGGGAAACTTATGTTAAAAATCCAGTCAAATATCATTAAGATTTAGAAAAATAACAGCATTGCAGTGAGCAGAATTTTTGCTTCCTCTAAGAGAAACAAAACAATGAGGGTTTTTCCACAAATTGATATTTTTTAAACTTACATTCTCGAATAGTAATCATCAAATTGCAATTTACATTATGAATTTTATTTATAAGTATGCCTGGGTATTCAACATCTTCAATCATTATTAAATTCTATAAAATTCGAAAATTTAAGTTTAAAAAATATCAATTTGTGGAAAATCCCTCATCATTTTGTTTCTCTTGGAGGGAAGCAAAAATTCTGCTCACTGCAATGCTGATATCTTTCTAAATCTTAATAATATTTAGCTGGATATTTTACATAAGTTGCCCTACATATCTGGCTTTGAAATTATGACAGAAAAATTATGCTATGTCTTGAGCATACACATTAAATTATTATTTACTTCAACTACTCATATTTTCTCTAATATTCAAAAAAAAAAAAAAGAAAAAGAAAGAAAAATCCAAATTTTTACACAAAGCCTCTCTAACATATTGTCATTTTTTCTGTAAGTTTGGTACAATATAACAGAAAACTCTGCATGTTATAAGCAAAAAACAGGCAGGAAAATTTGGGATTTTTAAAGAAAACCTTTATATCTTCCCGAATATTTGTGCTGCATTCACGAAAATTCATGTAAATATCATGCACATCAAATCCATTGCAATATTATGTCATCAATATCCATTGCTGGAAGTTTCATCTCATTATAAGCCTTCTTTGAAGCAGGGTGGGGCAAAATAATTTTCGTTTTCATCATCTTGTAGATGGTCCCCTAATTGCTCTCAAGACCAAATCTTCAATGAAAAATGTGAGTTAGAGTCTATTCCTTAAATGGTTGAAGTTCAAGGGCAGTCAGTTTAGCATTTCAGAAGAAATTCTAAAAAATTTGAAAATCCGAGAGTGTCCAGATACTGTTGATCAGATAGTGTATATAAAGATTTTCTAAGAGCTAGCTGCATCCTAGATGCCAGCTAGGACAGGTTTCAAATTCAGCGTCTACAAACCTAGTGGGGAGGGCCCAAGGCCCGAGCTAGAGCTGGTGGCTGGATGCTCACTTTCATTTGAAGCAGAGGATGACTTCCTGCAAGGGCTGTGGGCGTGGGGTGTGTATGACCCTCCAGAACTGATACTGGGATTGTGGTGAGGCGAGGAGGAGATGAAGTCAAAATGCAACCCTGGCCGGTGGTGGATGGTCTGGCCATGATAAGTATTGTGAGGGTAGCCTGAAGGAGAGCTGAACTCGTACTCAGAACCTAGGTACAGAGGGGAACCTGGAAAATATGATTGATTTGTAAGAAAAACAGCAAACAAAATTAATACCAAAAAGTACAAAAGTGAATAATAGATCGCAGGTGATTAAAGACTTAATTAAGAAAATTCCTCACTTTCAATGACTGATGGAATGTATGTCAGAAATACAAAGAACGGATAAAATCATGTTCACCTTTATTATTATTATTATTACTAGCAGAACGCGCACGGCGTTGCCCGTGGAATCAGGACTTCAAAAACATGAAGAAAAAAAAAAAATCGTCCACAATGACACGGAAAAGTTTTGAAACAAAATCAAAACAAAAGATACACATTGATTTTCCCGCGATAATGACATGTAGAAAAGCAGTACAGAGTACGTTATTCCAAAACAATAAAAAAAAATTGCAACGTGAAAATCTTTATTATACAGCAATCCTGTATCCAAGTTATGCTGATGCAATACAGCCTCAAACCACAGTACCGTGACGTTTGAAGGTCACGACAGTACCCCCTTCGTCACCCCCCTGGAGCTTGCGCGAAAAGCTATGGCACATTTTACGCAGATGGTAAAGAAACTCTTTTAGTTCATCACGAAAAAAATTCTCTCATAATTCAGCGAATTACGTTAGAAGTTCAAAGCCAACTTATCACCCATGTCAGAATCTTCCAGCACTGCTTAATTTACGACTAAACCCTTGCATCCAACGAAATGATTTCAAATTATTCCTAGCAAAACATGCTAAAAAGTGAGGAGAGAATAATTCCAACAGATGGCGCTAGCCATAACCAGGGAGAAACTCACCGTTCCGGAGAAAGAACTTCATTCGAAAAGAATTTTTTTAACCCTTTAAGAAAAAAAATTATTAAAAACGAACGGACAAAGATATTTTAACCGTTCTTGCTTTAAATGAGAGATAAATACTTCTGTTGTTACCACAAAAAAACTGAAAATCATAGGTTTATTAGAACGTTGGATGCGAGTAAATAAAAATTGACAGTTAAAAATATAAAATGAAAGTGACAATTTTTAAAAAAATTCTCAAAATTCAGTAATTTACGATAGAAATTCAAAACTAACTTCATTAGAACGGAAATCGCGTGCTCTTTCCGATGGTGTATCTATTTTTGTCGTACAATTATTCGAAACCAATCTATTGAGAAATTAGTGCGAAAAATCAACCAAAACAACACAAAACATTAAATAAAAAAAATTCTAGATTAAAATTTAAAATTTCGGCTTCGAGGTGCATTCAGTCACCGTTACGACTACCTGTGTGCCAAATTTCATGGCTGTAAGTGCGATAGATTCGTCTGGACATCGCAGACAAACACACACACACACACGCATGCACGCACACAAACATTGCCTTTTATATATATTAGAGATTATAAAGACTGATCATTATAATAAATTTGCATTGAAAAATACATATTTGGCATGAAACTATTTACGCAAAATGGATACATGAATTTGTTATTTGTACATGTTTCAATAACAATTTTATCAAAACTCTTTTTTACCTGGAAATGTCACTTCTCGGCAATAATTATTTTCTTTTTCGTATCTATGCAAGAATACAAATAAAATTTTGATTCAACTTTACCCAATGCTTTGATTGGAAGTTTTCCATTTTTAGCATACTAAATAAAGTTTTGAAATTGTTTCCAAACGTCATCAGTATATTTCACAAAGGCTATAAATCTACTAAATAAAACACACAAAAAAAAGAAGTTAGCTTCGAGTCGAAACCTGGATAAATTTACTCCAGAGAGGAAAAGAAAAAAAGAAAAGAAAAAAGACAAAGATAATTTAACAAGTCAATAACTCAGATCTCACTGAAAATTCTGATAGCTTTCAATTGAATATAACTTATTACATTAAAATTTATTCTAGAAATTATTAAATAAGTAATAATATCTTAGAAAAGGAAACTAATAAGCTCAAATCTACAAAATATGGAATAAATTATAAGCTACACAGAAAACACTGGAAAAGAAATAATCTACAACTGAGAATTGGAGAAGGTACTTGGAAAACAAAAACTCACTTTGTTCATGGTACCACCACCTCTTATCTTCCTCCTCATCTTCTGACCACACGGAAGAGAGCTTGGGGTGAACAGTAGTCTGTGTGGCCAACCGGATATCAAAACCAGCTGCAATACTAGCCGCAATAGCAGCCATGTTGTACAAAGAAAGGTGCAGAAAGTGGGAGTTTCGCTTGAGGCTGTCACCGTTCGATAAGGTATGGTATCTGGGTGTTGGCAAACTCTCCAGGTGCCATTCCTCAGAACCTAACAAAAAAAAAAATTATCACTTTATTCTAAATTGACCATGACAACAAAATAATCCACTTATAATGAGCAGATTCATATCTACAAAATTTCCAACTTTGTTCCTCTGTTTACTTAAAGACAAATGAGAAAAAATTTCACAGACATAGCCATATTCTTTTCCTCAGAAAGCAGGATATTTTTCCACTAATTGCTCCGGCTATATGTGTACTTCTCTAAGCATGCTATAATTCTATTATGTGTATTTTGCTACTACATTACTTTTATGAGAAACCAAAACACATATTGTGAGTGTGCATCACACATAGTACTACTCAATCAATGGGTTTATAATTGAACTTTGATTTATGTGTTATTTTCCCCCCCTCCCCCTCTCTCTGTTTTCTACATTTCTTAAAATACTAGAAAATCACCCGTCATGGAATTGCCTCTTCATTTGAAAGATTTCCCATCAAATTTGACGTGTTTAAATAGATATATATGCGAGAGAAATATTTCAAACAAATAAAATAAACATATGTTTTATGACAGGAAATATTTTTTTTATTTACACATTTCTTTATTCGAAAAACCTCTTGGTAAACAACATTCCGTGTGAAGTATTTTTCGTTGTTTAACAATTTTATTATAATTCAATAACCATGAAATTCTCAGCTTGTCAAATGTAAGCCAAAAGTTAAAATTTCAAAGGAATTCTTTTTCGAAATTCTAATCAAAACAAAGCACTTCTCTGCTTGTCAAAACATTGCCAAAATATATTATCAAATTAAATCATCACAATTGCAATAAATAATCAGATGCATCATGGCATCCAAACTATATCACGCGCATGATGTACCACTGACGTAATTTACTACTTTCTATTAAAAAACAGAAATTAATTTGAAATACATGATTAATATAATTTAAAATTTCTCGGGAACTATAGATCATAGGGAGATAGATTTTATATCAATGATAGAAATTTTTATTTCACTATTTTAGAGCTATTAAATTTGAAATTAGAACGACAATTACTCTTTTAAATTTAGAATTACTGAAATTTAGGTTCTCTAACAATGAAATAATGCTGCGGCACGAGTTTTATTGTTGGTGACGTCAAAGAGTTACCGAGAGACAGATCCGGGCTATTATATTAGTAATATCCCAAATCGACCAAGAATGGATTACTTTGAAGAATGAATGTTCAGGCCATATTCTTAGGAAAAGCAAACTACATCTAACAAGCTTCACTTATATTTAAGATATTTAACCACTGTTTAGAGACATTTATACAAAGGGAAGTCTAGGAGAAAGGGAATCCTTGTAAACCTCAAAAATAAGCAGCGATACAAAATATTTTGACGTGTTATGTGTTTTGAGAGTGATTTGTTGAGTTATTTGAAAGCTATAGTTATAACAACGAATAGGATGCAATAAAACAAATAAACTACTTTTAGCCATAAAATCTTGCAAAAAGAATTTAGAATTTTGATTTGAGTTCCATGGTTTCATTATCAAAAACATTCTTCATTTTATATGAACATCTCAGAAATAGAAAACCAACAAATTTTATAACTTAACTCAGAATAATACAATTGATATTTTTCAATTGCACTAATATTTCACCTCAAAGACTCAATATACCATTTGGAAACTGAGCAGTTTAACAAGTTTTGTACTTGATTAAGTCATTCTTAAAGTAATCGCAAGTTGCTAGCTGTTGTGGCTGGTCAATTCCCATCTATTTTTTTAAGGAAGATGTGAACAGCTCAATTTTAATCTTTCGTCTATAACCAAGTTACTATAACATTATTTTTTTTTTTTTTTATCACAGAGAATCTATTTGAAATTCTCACTCTTAACAACAAAGCTCTTTGTTTTCCCCTTTTAAAAAAACAAACTATTGATTTAGTTATTTACACAACTTAACAAGCTGTGTAAATATTTGTCATACTGTGGGGAAATTATATAAATAAAAAAGGAGGAAAGGACATTTATAGGATTAGTGGTCTACAACCATTATTTTAAAATTATGATTTAACAACTATCAGTTATTCTAATTAATTAGAATAAACCCTCCTAGCATTGGAGATGGCTTTTTACATATTGGATGTTCAGTTCAAATGCAGATAATTTGTATTTATATGTGTATTTTCTTAAACATTGATGGATAATGTATCCTTAAGATTTCAGAGATATGATTAAATATAAAAAAGATCAGCTCATTCACTTTAAAAGCTAAGTTTTCAAATCTGAAAGCTATAAGATCAAAACAATCAGGCGCTCTGAGAGTTAAGAATCTTTTTTAAGGCAATTAACACAGTTTCCATTTTACTACAGGATTGTGCTATTACAGCAACACTTTCATATGTAGACTCCACAGATAATTAAAAACTCTGATACATTGTTTTTGATAACAGAGCAGAAGGGAAAATGAGCTTTACATAAGTCAAGAAAGATTATGTCTAATATCAAATGCTTCATGGTGCTAAAGTGCCCACAATCCTACCAAAATGTTAAAAAAGAACAGTAAGAAAATACATAAGGTGTAACTTCCTGCCTTACTAAATCCACGTCATAAAATTTATAGTTTTATGTCTTAACACGTTATAATCCGATACAGAAATATGAAGAAGCACTTACCACACTCAGGCAGTGTTCCAAAATACCCAGCCGAATAAGCTCCTCTCTGAGATTTTTCCAGATTGGGGGCACTCTTGGACCATCGCTTATTACCCTCGATGAGAAGCCTCCTGGAGTGTCCCCGCTCCTTCTGGTGAACGGTCGATGGGCCCCACGTCTTGCCCTTCACACCATCCACTGGTACTGCAAGAAATATTATTTTTAAGCATTCCATCCATGTTGCAATTAAGCTAGTGCTATATATGTACTTAAAAGGACCTAGAACATAGGCTACAGACTTCTTAACTGCTTTGATAAATTATTAAATATCACTAAAGTGTTTAAACATGAAATTACAAACATAATTAGGTAAAATAAATAATGACAGTGCACTATATTATAATAAAAAGATTTACAAAGCCTTTATATCAGATGGCAATAACTTTCGAGGAAAAGCCAAATTTCTTTCTTAAATTATTTGAGAGCTATGAAAATATTTTTACAAATAAGGGAAAATTGAAAGCATTATAACATGCCATAACATTAATTATATCTCTATTCAAATACGAAAAAAAATCACACAAAAAATTCATCTAATTGGTTTTAAGCAGTGTCAACAAAGCATTTGTATTTTCTAGAAAAACTTGCAAATGTCCTACTTTCAATTAGTTGTTTCTAATTTAATGCATGATTTCAAGTAAGTACAGGAAAAATGTCACCTAAATTTGTATTTAGAGTAATTCATTTTAGAAAAAATCTTCTCATATAAATAGATAGACCTGAAGATACTAGGAACAGAAACTAAACACGGTAAAAAAAAACCAGATAGTGCTGGTGAACAGGAAGTATTTCTAGAGAGATCTCTGACTTAAAAAGCAGCCTGTTTCAAGTGGTATTAAACATAATGTTTCAAAACTTTACAAAACCTATAAAGTAAAATAAATCACCGTTATGTAGAATACTCTTTAAATAGAATCATACTCTTTAAAAATTTTATTTTAATAATAGATTTATTTTTATTTTCAATTTTAATGCAGACACATATATATCTACTAAAGCTCAGGTTAAATAATTTGTTCTTTTTCTAAAATATCCGCCAAGATAGATAAATGCATAACTTATACTATGTTTCTACATCAAACTATAACAATGAATGGGATTATTCAAATGAACAGACATCAGCAAATCAATGAACTATTGCATTGAATAGCTTTATTAGTCTCTGTGAAGGATTATTTAGATTTTGACAACATGTTTATAAAAATTATATATGGTAAATTTGTAAAATATTCCTTTTCAATAAGCAAACTTTATTGCAACAATCTTTACTTTTTCTATTAATAGTTATTTTTGATATCTTAAAGAATTCACAATGGATTTTAACCATCTTAAAAAACATGAAGCAAATCAAGTTAAATAAGTGTCTAAATAAACATAAAAAACAAGCTTTAAATCTTATCTGAATATTATTGAAAAATAAATAAAAGCTGAATGCATAGCATAAGAAAAGTATACAAAAGAATTTTATGAAAAATTATGTACTCTGTACAACTTGAAAAACAAATTAAGGTTCCACTGGTAATAATGTATATCTACGATAAAATTAATAATCTCAGTGAAAATTCAGAAGAAAAGGAAAAGACTAGATCATCTGTTAAAATGCATTTATAAAATTTTAGAAACTCACAATTCTCCATCATACTACTGCTTATAGAGCTAATATATCCAACATAAAATACAAACATTTTGAAGATGAATAAAATAAGACAAATTAATTGTAATTAATGACAAGAAATATAAAAAAGGGATGTTACATTTGATTGTATCTGTTTTTAAAATATCAAATGCTATAAAATCAGTTGCCGATTGAGATGTGGTATTGTGACTGGTATAGGTCTGTTAACAGAAACTGTTTTAAAAAAATCATATGGCAGGGTACTCACATGCATAAGCTCTAAGACGAGGTAGATTGGGGGAAGCCGGAGGGCTCTCGGGACTAGCAGGCATACGCAAGCTCGCTATTTCTGGGCGAGAGGGCTGCACTGTGATGTTGTGCCGAAAGTCTAAAACAGAAAGATGACTCAAAAATGCTGGTCATGATCAAAATCTTTCCAAGTCCAAATTCTTTAATCTAGTTTGATATGTCATTTCAGAACTTAAAGTCAATAATAAATGCTATCGGCACTGAAGTATCTTTCAAGTGCAAATAAACTGCTAATATAAAAACATACACTCGACTGGATTTCAAAGAAGTAGAAAAAAACAAAAAAATTTTTTTTTTTTTTAGTTGAACATATTTCCTTCAGGGAACATTGAGAAAACTTATTTGCCCATTTAGAGATATATTATTTTTTTTTAATATGAAATACTTTTTAGAATTGATTGACTAGTCCAGGGATGGCGAACCAATGGCACGCGTGCCATTGATGGCACGCGACACAATATTTTGGGCACGCCACCGATCACAAAGTTCACTATGAAGCATTGACGGTACTATTTGACGGCACGTCTATGACCTCATTAAACATTTTTTTAGAAAAAATGGCACGTTGATACATAAAGGTTCGCCACCCCTGGACTAGTCAATCTGAAAGAAATTGTATTTTTTATTCTACCTGCATGAATTTTTCTTGAATTATTGAAACTACTAAAAAGATTTATCAGAATTGGTGGAGGATATTTAAATCATAGATGGTTAAGCATTCTATGGGAATAAATACAATGTAGCCTTTTCTACTAAATTCACTGCATTAAAACTGGAGGATAAAATGCATGCACAAAATGATATACTAATGCAAACAAATCACATTTGTCAAACTAGACAGGGCAATGCATGCATAAAATTATACTCTAGATACAGAATATATATTTGTCAAGCTACAACAAAATCTTCAAAATTTTTGCATCTCACACATTAGAAATAAATTAATGAATATTCATTAACACAACTATTTCGTAGATATCAACTTAGCAAGAACAGTGATACAATATTTTGAAATCATATTGATTTTAATCTACTCAGCTTCATATTGTCTGAACAAAATTTTCAGGTAATACAAAATTAATGTAAAATGCATATTATCAAACTACATATGAGGAGCAAACATTCAAACCGTGTTTTCTCCAAAAAAAGAAAAAAAATGAGTTAGTGATTTTTCTTTGAACTCAACATTAAATAGTACAAATTTATACTATTATTTTCAACTGAAACAAGTTTTATCCCATTATAAACCTACTTAGAAAATTGAGGTTTCAATCAAAAAGTGCTTCCTGCAGAGCTTGTTTCCTGTTTCCTGAAAAATTGTATCCGAAGGAGAAAGCATGGTTTGAATGTTTGCTCCTCATATATATATATAAAAACAGTTTAATTTTGAATCTGAATCTTAAAAGTAGAAAGATGTTTCTAAATAACAGATGATATTAAATAATAAAACTGCAAAATGCACCATAAAGTTATTCGGACAGCCTGAAATAATATTAAATTGGTCCAAAACTTTTACTGAATAATATATTCATGATCAGTTTTCTAAATAATATTTTTAAACATCAAAGAAATATTGGGTAAAAGGCTTCTCAATTAATAGAGGGGTGAGAGGGAAGGGAACTAAAGAAGAATTTTTGAAAATTCAGTTCCCTTGTTTAGCACCCATATTATAACATAGTTTTACATGTTTTTTTTTAAAAAAATACATTACAAAGAATAACCAAATTCCACTAAAATGAATAATAAGCAACTATAAATTTAAATGAAGAAAAATGGTCTATCTCCCATACTGGAGTTTCAAAAAGTTTAAATCAGTGTTCAACAGAAATACCATATTTTGACAGTTGACAAAATTGGCTCATCTATACTTATAAAAAGGCAATGTTTGTGTGTGTGCATGCAATGTCCAGACGAATCTATCACACTTACAACCTTGAAATTTGGCACACAGGTAGGTCTTAATGTTGACTCAATGCACCTCCAAGCCGGAATTTTAAAATTTAATCTAGAAAATTTTTTATTTAATGTTTTGTGTTGTTTTGGATGATTTTTCGCACTAATTTCTCAATAGCATGGTTTCAGATAATTTTGCGAAAAAAATAGATACACCATCGGAAAGAGCAAACGATTTTCATCCTATTGAAGTTTGTTTTGAATTTCCAACATAATTTACTGAATTTTGAGAAATTTTTAAACAATAGTCACTTTTCCCTTGCATTTTTAACATTCAATTTTCATTTTCTCACATCCAACATTCTAATAACGCTACTATTTTCAATTTTCTTGAGGTAACAACTGGAATATTTATCAGTTTTAAAACAAGAACAGTCAAAAAAATTTTTTTTTTTTTTTTTTTTTTTTCGATTTTCTACGAACTTTTTTATTGATCAGTTCAAACATTTTCTCTTGCATACCGAATCGGAGCTTTCGATCCAAGGTTATTTTCAGCTCCCAGCATGCATTTCTACAATCCGATCGGATGTCACCTTCCTTGCGGCAGATGACGTCATTACTTTCACATTCTACGCGGAGATGATTTATTTTTAAGCGTGTCTTTATACATTTCTTTGCCTCACATACTTTGTTAGTGATGTAATGAATTTCACTTTGTAATTTTTTAATATTGTTTTGGATTAATGTACTCTGTACTGTTTTCCTATAGTTTTAAATGTCAATATCGAGAGGAAAAAGCGGGCAAACTCAATAATACATATTTTTCTGTTTTGATTTCGTTTTCATAACTATCATTTATGTAATTGTATGTGGACTTTATTTTTCATTTTGTGAAGTCATAACACCATGGGCAATGCCATGCGGCTATTGCTAGTTTTATCAATAAGAAAAAGGGTTACCTGAAGGCATGCTTATTTGTCCTCCAGACTTGAGCAGCTTAAGTCGACTTTTCCTGAACTTTCCTTTCCTCTTTTTAGGAGTGGGCCTCCCTTGCTGTTGCTGCAGGATCATGATATTGAGCTCTCTTTCCAGAAGGTCAATTTCTCGTTCTGCCAACTCCTGCTCTCTCTTGCGCAAAAATTCCTCCTGGATTTTTTGCTGTAGAAGAGCCTTGGTCAATTCTTCTTCCCGACATCGCAATTCCTAAGATAAATACAAAATAAAATTAATTAATTCAGTGAAAAATATAAAAAAATATTTTAAATGCTGTACTCCTTAACTTTTTTTTAAGTGAAACAGTTTTTCACAGATATGTCATCTTAGTGCTTATTTGCACTAAGATTACATGCAAACAAATAAACAATGCTACATGTCAATAGACAAATAAACCATCTTTCTTTAGGAAGTTTAACACGTTATAATAGCTAAAATACCAGAAAACTGAACATTTTGGCCTGACAGTATTAACCTTTGCAAACCAGCATAAAATGTCGAGAATCTAATTAAATTAAATTTAAAAGTGACAGACACATAAATATTTTCATTTTATTAGAACTGTGTAAAAAAAAGTCATGAAAAATTGAAATTATAACTATTACTCTTGTAATTTACAACTAATGAAAACATAATTTTATATATGTATTTTAAAATATGCTTCAATACAATGTTTTCAAAAAAAAAGAAGAAAAAAAAGAAAACTCAATGTAGCTCCAAAATAATAAAATAAACCCAAGAAAATATAGAGATTCTTGATACCATACATTTTTTTTTTAAACCAGGAATTTAAATGAAGCTTATAATTATTTCTTAAATCTTAATTTATCTTAAATCTTAATTATTTCTTAAAATGTCAAAAATGTCTTAAGATGTTTCAAACATCTATTTATGATAATGTTGAAAGATTTATCTACTTTTAAAATGACTGAACTGAAGTGTAATCTTAAAGGATTCATTCATATAAACAAAAAGTTTTCATTCTAAATTACTTTCTCGACACATATTAACAACTTTTAAATATTTCAAATAACTTTGTTTGTTATACATAACAAAGTTCTGCCTACTGTATAAAAAAACTTTCAGCTAATTGATGTTAATTATCATTGAAAATAATTATTATTAAGAAAGTTTTAAACAATTATGTTAAATCAACTCTGAAATATTCAAACAGCATACATATGCAAAGCAATTTAGTCTTGAGAAATTTTAGATACAATTTAATGTGTTATGAAATAATACTATAAAAAAATCATTGGCAATACACCAGTCTCATAAATCAACTCTTGTGAACACTTAAATAAATAACAAAAGAATAAAATAACTATAGAACTCACTTTCTCTTTACACCTAAGTTCATGAAACATATCAGCAATCTCATGTTTCCAGTCTTCCTGCAAGGTGTGAAAAGATTCCTGGGGGGTGTTCATGAAAGGGGAATGAGCAATTTCCAGCAGTTGTCGAAGGATGTCCACAAAGGTTGGTCGTTCATGGGGATCAGGATGCCAACAGGCTTGAAAAGAGAACAATGGTTTTAATAATACTTACAGAAAATACAGAAAGATCATTGTAATTATCATCATAAGAGAAACAAAGATAAAATTATCAAACTTTTCATAATTTTCTTTCGACATCAACTTAAAAGCATAATTTTCTCTTTCGTTTTTATTAACATGATAGTGTTTTTAGGCTGCATTCTTTCTGTAAATTTGCGAGATATAAAAATTGTTATGCAGTGCAAACGGCTGATACAATCAAGCAGACAAATCAAGCCTCAAGCATTATCCTGCTACAATGTTTCGAACTAGAGGTTTGAATCGCGTTTGTTTTTAATGAACTTTTCAGCAGGATATTTTGTAATTGCCAAAAGAGAAAAATGTATGATCTAGACCCTTTATGTTTCAACGATACTTTTATGGCCGCTTTAACACACTTATGTCTTCGTAATATGGCAGCTTTTCTTGAAAGCAAAAGGCAAGGACCCAAAGAATGTAGTTCTGGAAGCAAAAGGCAACTAAGGCAGGAAATAAACATTTTAAATTATTAATCAAATAGTGAAAATATTTCAATTAATTTAAAAGTATTTGCTTATTTTGGAGGGGTTATGCTATACCAAAATTTATCTAATGATTAGAAAAAATAACATCAAAAAGTTATTGGTAAATTAATTCAGGATACAGATTCTGTCACACTCCTCTTTTTCTTAGAATCGAGAGAAGGTTGTAGGAAGGCAGATAATGGAGATGGCAAAACTCATCGAACGAGGCTGAGGTGTGGCGATTCAATCATCGCAATATCGATTTTTAAAAAAAAATCACAATCAAAAATAGGCACAGCCCTACTCTTGGATATGGCACAATTGCTGGGTTTAAGGATTGAATGATTTCAGGACATTGTTAACGAATTTCACACTAGATTAATAAAAATGGATTTTAGAATAATTGTTTAGTTAGATAATTACATATACTAAACTTTTAAATTCTGATTTTAAAAGATATATCTTAATAATAAAGTGCTATGGAAAATTAAACTTAAAAGCTCTTAAAAATAATGGATATGCTCCAAACTTAGAATTAAAAAAGTAAAGGTTTTACAAATATTTGTTTCTGAAACTTGTATTTTATAGAACGGAAATATCTCTTCCTCCATTTATGAAAGTGTGCATGTACATTTATTATTGCATTCTCTAAGCTATGAACTTTAGGCATTTCAAATAATAAATAAAATAAACATGGTTTAGAAATTAAAATCGAATTGAATAAGTTTCTTCACGCTATTATTAAGTTTGCTTGTAAGAGGAATTCAATGAATGTGCTAGGAATCTTGTTGATGTAAGATGCGATTTAAAATAAAATAGATTAAATCTGAGATTTGAACTGTATGTTACTATACTCTCAATTCCATTTAGGACATGCCTTATATGATAAGTGTCAACTCTTTTTCTCAAATTCAATTTTATCTGGAAACTTACCACAATAAAATGTTTAAAAGCAAATTTGTTTTTATCATAAAGTTAACAGTACTAAAAATGCATGACTGAAGGATTTAGTGATATAATGGTGATGGTTTCAATTTCATCACAAAAATATAAAGCAATTTTACAAATTGGGTTCAAAACATTTTGAAAAATTTATTAAAATTATAGAAACACATGCATGGAAATACAATTTGAATCACTGAAAATCTAAATTTATGAATTTCAAAATCGTATAAAAATTGATTTTGTGTGATTATATTGAGTGACCAAATTTATTGAGGAAAACCTTTAACATTTTGATTAATTTTAAATTAAGAATGTTCTCATAATTCTGAAACCCCTTTTTTTGAGTAACACTTACTACCAAAGAAATAACTACGTGCGAAATTTGGTAGTTGGGTCGTTCCATGTCAAGTCAACACACTGTTTAGGACGGACCATCTCAGATTTCGATGAAACTTGGTAAATCAAGAGTCTTAACATAGCTATGAATGAAAATTTAAAAAAAAAAAAAAAAATTCATGCATTTCATTGATGAGTTATTAATTAGTAATTATTGAAATTGTCATTAAAAAATGCTCTACTTTGAGAGAGTTAAACCTCAATATCTCAAGAACGAAAAAAGATACAAGCTTGAATTTTATTACATATTAAAGCTCCTTTAATGCGCTTTAATTTGATGTACAACACGACGCAGATTTTAAATTTTAATTTTAAAATTTAATTAAATTAGATTTTTAAATTTTAATTTCTCAAAATGCGACAATTTTAAAATTCTGAAAAAATTCACAAAATTAGTTTGTACTGTGCTCTTGCATCTCCCCAATTTTCATTTTGGGTTCGTCATGGGATCCAATGATACATGGAGGATAAGTTTCACATTGATGAGAAAATTGCATCACATAGAATTTTGCTTTTTATATACATAGTATAATTTTGGCAAATTTTATATCATTAGCATTGTTAATCTTACATTATTACCTGTTAAATAAAGCTTTCATGCAAATTTTATTTTCAGCTATGAATTTTTTAACAATATAGTGATTGAAATCTTTTATTTATTACTTAAGTTTTCAAAAAAATAATGAATCGATTAATATTTCAGTACTGGCACATTAAATTTTGTTTTTAATAAAATGTTTTTTTTTTTTTAAATCTAGCATTATTTAACAATTTATTACTTTAAAGAAAACAAAACAGGCATAATTATATTTTTTACCTATTACTTGTATTACTCAAACTGGGTTTACATTAAGTTTGTGCATATGTTTAGGATTAGAAGAGATTCATAATCTCTGTAATCTTTTTCTTTTCTTCAACTGGTAGAATGTTCCCGCGACCAGTTGGTGTGATGGGATTCATTACCACGTTTTTATTAACTCGCTTTCTTGTCTGTCTGTCTGTTCGGTACAAATCTTGCGATCGATTTTAAACTAACTTCCCGATGAGCCGGAGACTTGAAACTTTAAACATAGTTCAGAACTAGATGACAATGCATTATTAATTCGCTTTCTTGTCTGTCTGTCCGTTTGTCTGTCATTTCATATTTTGCATGACGCATCCGCAGTACGTTTTTCATTATATCTCGAAAACTATTAACATTACAGACTTGATTCTTGGGTATATGGATGGCCCATGGGAACATCGAAGCACCCCCATATTTTAGCCATATCTTTGCGCATGCGCAGTACGTTCTTCATTATATCTCGAAAACTATTAACATTACAGATTTGGTTCTTGGGTATATGGATGGCCCATGGGATCATCGAAGCACCCCCATATTTTAGCCATATCTTTGAGCATGCGCAGGACGTTTCTCATTATATCTCGAAAACTATTAACATTACAGACTTGGTTCTTGGGTATAAGGATGGCCCATGGGGCCATCGAAGCACCCCATATTTTAACCATATCTTTGCGCATGCGCAGTGCGTTTTTCATTATATCTCAAAGGTCTCTGCGTCACATAACTTACTTTTTCAGGAAAATAACAATTTTTTATTTATGATCAGGTGAAGAGAAACTGAAATAAACCTGAAATTTGCCACATGTGTCCGTCATAATCTCATCAAGATGTTTAAAATCGATTGCAAAATTTCACACACAGAAGACTAAAAATCGGAAAATAATTATTTAAAAAAATAAAAATTTTAATAGACCACGTTTTTAAAACGGACTAAAAAGTATAAAATAATTTCTTCTAGCCCCATACAGATTTATAACCCCATACAGATTTAAAACGAAAAACGTGGGGCGCATGCAATATTTAATAGTAAGGAGTGTAGGGAGTAGCTGTCGTTGAGAAAACTCACACAGCAGTTCATATCATTTCCATTGCAATAAAATTGTTAGTGAGTGAAATAAACTATTTATACATCAATTATCTATTACATGCGCCCCACGTTTTTCGTTTTGAATCTGTATGGGGCTAGAAGAAATTATTTTATACTTTTTAGTCCGTTTTAAAAACGTGGTCTATTAAAATTTTTATTTTTTTAAATAATTTTTTATAAATAATATCAGAACTGGGAATCCAGAGAACATCAGGTGTTAATGGATACAAAAATGACGGCGAAGGTCCTGATGTTTTTATCCCGAGCAACGCCGGGCATATCAGCTAGTAATTTAAATAAACTACTGGAAATTTGAGAGTTTTCGTAGTTCAGTTCATTACCTACCACAAATGAAAATATTTTCAACTAAATGTTTAGAAACCAAAATGTAACTGTAATACAGTTTTTTAGAAATGTGTAAAAAAATCAATCACATGAAAGGCACATTAATGAAGAAAGTTCATTATATAAAGAAACTCACACAATTCTTTCCTTTTTAAGACAATCGAAATATAATGCCAAAAACGAAAATAGTATTTATCCAAAGAACTGCATAAAAATGAGGAAGGGATTGCATGACTCTGATTAAAAGTAAATGAAAGAGTGAAAACGCTTAACCCTTTAAGACTAGAAGTATTTTTAACCAATGGTTTCAATGCTGACTACAACTCAAAAATGCATGATATCTGCCATCCAAAAAGAAAAATAGATCTATAGAGATTCTGGAAACAAGAAAAATCAGTTATTCCAGCATTTTCTGCATGCAACTAACCAGGAAAAGAGATATAAGCTGAATTCTAACCCGCACAATCGTACGGGTTCGGTCTTAAAGAGTTAAACAACGATAAGAAAAAAAACAAAGAATGCAAATATTTATCCCTTTCAAAATTCATTCTCCAGTTCTCTGGCCAATATCTTCTTGCACTTTTTTGAGGATAAAATTATTAGAAATAATCTAATTTACGGCTACAGATACATGGATGATTTGCTTCTTTTAAATGCGGATGATTTAGATCTAATTATTAATTGTTATCCAAAAGAACTTAAACTTAATAAAACGAACTCTCATCAAGATAAAGGTACCTTTTTAGATCTTAAGATTGAGATTAACAAGCATGTTACTATGATTGGACTTTATGACAAAAGAGCTGAATTTAACTTTAAGTGTAAAAATCTTTGTGACTTTCATTCCAATTTAGATTCTAGAGTTTTTAGAAACGTGATTTTCAGTCAAGCCAACAGAATTAAAGCAATTTGCAACAATAGGAAGGATTTCTTATTTGCTTCCAATGTTTTTTTCAAAACTCTTAATGATAACCATTTCCCTTGTAACATTTACAACATTAAAGATTTTGCCCTTAGGAACAGTCTGGAATATACAGTTTAAAAAAAAAAAAAAACGCACATTTATGCGTAGTTAAAAATGGGAAATAAGGGCTTTTTTTCTCTCTTAATACTTCTGAATTGGTCTCCTTCCCATGTTAGTAAAGAGATTGCTGTCTTGGCCTCTGCTTTCCTTCTTTTCTTTTTTCTGCCTTTCTGTTCCTCTTTTGGGAATATAGATGGCGCCACGGAGCCTAGTGTTTATTGTTTTGCTTTTCTCGAAAGCGCGGGCAAATTATTTTTCTCTGGCTAATTTCTGCAGGGGTAAGTTCTTTTTGATTTTTACCTTATGTAAGCTTATTAATTAAGCTTGATGGCTAATATTTTGTTGCTCTTATTAGCGTATTTAATGTTCTTTCCTTTTTCTTTTGACGTTTGTGCTTGTGGATTTGCTCCTGGTTGCTTTTTTGGGGAGTTCGGGCTATGAGAAGCTTTGTCTTGGCCTAAAGGCCTGCTTCTACAGAAAATTCCCTAAATATCCTTTTGAATCCATTTCGAATAGTTTCTAGCCCTTGAGAAAGTGAACTAGAATGGATTCCTTGTTTTTTGTTGTCTGCTTTTCGTTTACTTCAAATTACTATTGGATTGCTGGTATTCCTTTTTAAATTGTGGCTTTATTGGTATATCTGTCTATCCCTTTCAAAACATTCTCAGAATTCCCACCCTTTGTCCTTGAAGAGTTTGCTTTAATCTGGACAACGGAGTCAGTTTCACATTATTCCGATGATCCAATCCAGTGACAACTGAGAACCTAGAGATGGTATGAAGTTTCCGATCAGGATGAAACTAACTGTATCAACATTGTGTGCTTTGAAAGCCTTCACGTTATCATGGCCACCACCATTCTGGTAATATCTCATAGTCACCACAATTCTGCCGATTCAATCATGATATTATCGTGATTAAATGCCAAATCTTGACATGAACCAAAACGACTGGTTGCCACGATATGCTTTGATTTTTTCACAATTTCCAAGCCAAATCTTGACTAAGGGCGATAGATAGCCAAACTTTGAACTATATAATTTCCAAACAAAAATTTGCGTGCTTTTTTTACTGTAATTATAATATTTTTTTTCTTTCTGTGTTTTATTTTGTTTCTTATTTTTGTATGTAGCTTTAGCTCAAATTCTCTTCACATATATTGAAACTAATTATTTTTCATTTACTGTTTTATCTGTGCTATGTTTTCCAATTTACATTTAGTTTTTAAAATTCTACCACAAAAATTTTTTCTGTAAAGTTTCTGAACAGTTAGTTTTTTTTTTTATTTCGCATATAAACTCAATATCGAAGATTATTTTATACAATTGATTTCAATCGTAGTAAATTTTATATAAATATATAGCTCAACTTTAATTAAATAGCATAAACTATCAAGATTTAATGATACTTATATTACAGCAAAAGTACCAACTGAAGGTTTTACTAATCCTTTAGCTAAAAATTATGACAAACTGAAATATATTGCATGAAAAACATCATGTGACAAACTGGAATATTTTCTAAAATTTTTTAAAAAATGTTATAAGAAACTTATTTATTCCAGATACTAGAATTCGAAAAATGTTTCTGAAAAGAAAGGATACATTATAAATTTGAATTATAAAATTGAAATTTACAAACTGCAAACAGATATAGATAGAAAATCTACTATAATCTATTATTTTTTATTATTTTATTGGAAGGAATATTTTTAATTCGGCAAGATAAAAAGAAAATTCCTTTTATTTTGATGGCTCCTGATTAAGCACTATGTTAAGAGAGGCAATTTACAATTTAATACCCCAAAAAATAAATAATAAATATCGATATATCGAGAAATATCGATTTATCTTACAAGATATATCGCGATGATAAAGTCTGGACATCAAGCCTACTGCACCTGATAATAAAGGTAAATATAATTAAATTAATGTGATAGTACACTCTGAATGATTTACATAAATATATAATTATCTGTAACTGATATGTTATTACTCAGTCAAAAAGAGAAATCACCTCAAATATGAACACATAGTTCAATATTGCATTCCTTCATCAACCTTTGGGATGGTAAGGAGGACCTCTCCCACACACACTAAACAAAGATGGCCCATTATGAGAATTATTTTGAAAAGAGCATAGTGCCTATTTTATGACGTATGGCTGCTGGTTTTCATACTTAACCAAATGGCCAAGACATAGGCAGGATGTAGGGGAGACCATGGTACAATGGACCACTTTTATAAATTTTGAATGTTTACTCTCAAAGTATTGATTTTTTTTTTGCTTGAAAAAATGCATACATATTAAGGTTTATATTACACCCATTCTGAATCCATAATTATCTATATTTTTTTTTTAATATTTATTTTTTTTTAGTAACTAGTGACAAAGTGAACCCCAAGTACCCCAAGGCCGGGGCACAATGGGCCACAGCATGGGGTACTATAGACCAGCAGTAAATTTTTAAAAATATATTAATACAGTACATTTTTTTAATAACATAAAATAAATAATGTATCATATTTGTTTATTCAAGGCTTCAGTTCATGCATATAATGCAAGATTGATGAATATTAAAGTTAGCAAACGACAGATTAAAAAGATTTTTGTGTTACTGAAAGTGTCTCCTGTTTTCTTGTGAAAATGTAGCTTCTAGAAGATTTATCATAATATCTTGAACATTTAAAAGAGATTGCTCATCTATAGAAATGCTTTTATGGGGCAGTATCAACCTCTTTTTAAAATTAATTTTATATCATTTCTTAATTTATGTATAATATCCACAGATACAAACACTAATAGGTGCATTATTTTTTTAAAAAGAATCATACTACTTTATTTAATCTTTCCTTAATATAGCCATAATATAAGAATTAAAAATTAACTGACTGTTTATAAAATTTTTACAAGAAAAAAATCTCAAACAAATAACCTAAAATCTTGCTTACTATTCTTCGGTGCCTAATTAGGGTTAATACATCGATTACACTTAAAAATATGTACACTACATGATTCAATGGTTAATAAACTCATTAAAATAAAACAATTTGCTTATTCTTATATAATTTCTGACTTTTAAAAGCACATGGGATACAAAACTGTGGATGGACCATGGTCCATTGTACCCCATGTGGAACTTTCACAACAAATTGATAAAAAAAAAAATAAGAAATTTTATATTCAGTTATTTTAGCTGAATTAAATATAATATCTTTTCTTACTTTTTTATTGTGTAGAGTAATGTTTTCTGAATCACAATTCTTTAATCCAGAAAAGAAAATATGCTTGACTGAAAATATTTACTTTTAGCTACTACAAATCACCAGTCCAGAATAACATGGCTGGTCATTGTCAGCTGACATTGCTGGTAAATTGTCAGGTTACATGGCTTGACAGTTTTTTCAGCATTACAGACTTGGTATCTATGTGCCAAAATATGAAACATTCAACAACATAAATAAAATAAGTAATAGGGGTGGTTCCATTGTACCCCTAAGTCCAATGTACCCCGGTCTCCCCTATACCTGATTTTGTTACAGTTTTGACAATTTGCATTGCAGTAATGCATATCACCATTTTAAAATTTCATTTTAAAAATCAGATGTAGCTTAAGCACATTAAATAGATGCTATTTCATACAGCTGGCAATAGTTAAATATATATATCACACTTCAAATTAGAAAGAAAAAAAAAAGCTCAGGCACATACCTTCCATTAGAGTAGAAAATGGAGCAGGACATGTAGAAGGTATGGGCAATGTGAGTTTGTTCACTGCAACTCCATAGGCAACTGCCAGAGCATCAATACCTTTATAAGGAGTTTCCCCTGTTAATAATTCCCAAAGGACAACACCATAACTAGAAGGGAAAAAAATACACAGTTGTCAATCACAGAAACAAATTTAGAATTGAAACAAAAGCTTATAAATAAAGTCTACAAGAAATGGTCTGTTTCATTATTATTATTATTTAACCCTTTGATGATAGTCATACGCTCAATGCTACCAAGCAGCAAGCACGCCCGTGTGAAAGTCCTCCTCAAAGGGTTAAAGAAAATAGACAGAAGGAAAATTTTATCAATAAATATACAAAATAGCCAGAATGCTTTCTTTGGTGACTACAGTTTCCAATGACATCAATATTATTATACAACAATTAACAGGGGATGTGGCATATTTATAGGAAACATACCATGAAAACTCAAAATCATCAAATACAATCCATTACATTTACTTAATTTCTCTACTTTTATACGACTCTGAGTTTGTTAAATTTATAAAAAGAAAACAGGAACGTATAAAATGTTTTCCATCTTAAAGTCACACACACAAAAAAAAAAAAAAAAGATTTTTATCTGCATAAGATAAACAGTAAATCATGTAATTCTAAGAACACACATTTATAAAAGATTTCTATAAACAATTATTAGAAAATATTTTTTTAAATATCAGTATGGACGGCTTTTCTGTTTTGTTTATTATAGATTCACAAACATTTTCCGGTAACCCTCCGATTCAAGCAATCACCAAATCCATTTGGATATTGTATCAAGCACTAAGTTCGAACAGGTTCTTTCTTTAGTATACAAAGCATTGAATTCTGTGTTCTTTGAATTTGTTTAAATCTTTTCATTTAAAACAGCTTAATTCCAAATGGAATGATTGCATTTAGCTAAATCATTTGGTTAAAAACTTAACTGCCAGTGATTATCTAACTCATTTGGTTAAAAATATAACCATCAAACAAGCTTGGAAGTTGCCAAAAAAGAGTGATAAGGAACAATTATGGCACCCTTTCCACAAAATGAGGCTCTCATTTTAAGTAAACATTGAGAGTTTCAACAATAGGAACATGAAATTTAATATTTTCAAAGTATCCTTAAGCCATAACATTAAGAAACTATACTTTAAACTTTAATAAACATCTTCAAACAGAGTGTTGAAATTTTGAAGAATCCCATTGACTTAGCAGTACACCAGAAGTTGGTTGGTATAAACAGAAGTTCTTCATTACCCCATATAAACAAAACAGAAAATACGTTCATAAGGTTCTTCAAAACTACATTTAAAAAAAAATTCTTACTTTAACTTCGTAGTAGTCTTTCCCACAAGTATAACACTTATAACGAATGATCAAAAAAGATTTTGCTGAAGTGTCACAGAAACATTCTTGATTGGAATGAATAAAAATTCTCTAAAATCACCGTTCCTACTGATAGCTTTTAACAATTTCTTAAATGTTTTCTGGCAATAAATTCAGAAATTATCAGGCAATTATTTCGTCTTTTGCCATCACAAAATTTAAAAAATTAT
Source organism: Araneus ventricosus (assembly GCA_013235015.1). Classification (NCBI taxonomy): domain Eukaryota; kingdom Metazoa; phylum Arthropoda; class Arachnida; order Araneae; family Araneidae; genus Araneus; species Araneus ventricosus. Next base: position 35,940 of record BGPR01001140.1, on the reverse strand, counting down.
CTTTTAAATTATGCCAATTTAATTTGTGGCATTTTCCCCTGAATTTCACCATTTCTTGAAAATTTTATTTTACTTTTAGTCACCATGAATGGCAATGTTGCAAACTAAAACAATTTTTGAAATATGGCACTTTTTTGTTTAGTTTTATAGTGCAGTGAGTTTTAGAGTAGGCACCTCTCCCTGATGCTAGATTTTGTCCATAGTTTCATACAGAAGAGATTTTGTAGTAAAGATTATATGCCAAATTTTATCCATCTAGCTTTCTGTGCTTTTAAGTTATTGTGCTATACACAGACGTAATTCCAAAATTTATTTTTCACCTCAGACTCAGGAAGGTCTAAAATGTGGAGATTCATCAAAATCTTGTGGTCGCATTTTTTTGATGATCATACTTTGTATGTGAAAAAGTAAAACTGGACTTCATGTAAAATATATTTAGTCCCCTTCTTTAAAATTCCTGAAGCAAGCTGTAGAAATTTTATAATGTTTATAGGTAAAGAGATTTGTCCGACAACTTTACAAATGTCAAAAAAAAAGAGAGATAAAGAGAGAGTGTACCTCCAAACATCACTGGCTTTAGAAAACGTAGATGACTTGATAACTTCAGGTGCCATCCATGCATAAGTTCCAGCTGCTGACATACGAGTTGTTTTATAAACTTCCCTAGCCAAACCAAAATCTGTTATTTTCAGTGTCTTGTTTCTCAAGTCTCCATTTTCTAGAGGTTCACTCAGCAATACTAAAAAACAAAAGAATAAAAAAGTTGTTAAAAATGCTACATATCTCTAGAACATTTAATTAATTTAAACTGTTAAGTTTAACTGTTAAGTTAATTAATTTAAGCAGTTTTTTAAAATCCTTTACATTCTGCATTACTCTTCCTTTCCTAACAAAGAGTAACTGGCATATCCTCAAGCCGATAAAAATATATACAAATTGAATAAAAGTGGAAAATGGAATAAAACTTTACACATTGATTTGCTTCATCCTTTTTAACAGTTAAATATACTGATAAAAGTAACAAAGGGACATAAATTTGATTAATGAAATGCACTCAATATAACAGATCACTTTGTATGTTCTTTTTTTCAGTTGTAATTTCTTACGATGCATTTTAAAATTATGCCCTATTTCTTTTGGTGTACATAACACTACTTTAGAATCAGTAGCATAAAAATATATCCCTCATTAAAATGTAAAAGAAATAATAGTAGAAATAATGAAATTGGTTCTAACATATTATATCAACAAACATAATTCAAAAATATCAAATTCAATAAGAAAATATAAATTGACTTTAAAAAAATAACTGATTACAAGATATATACATGAATAAAAGTAATTCGGTCTTTCACAGTAACATATATACAAATTATCTTGCCAGAAAGAAAGATCAATAAAAACAACCACTAGGGTTTTATATCAAACTAGTGGCTACTCCCCCTCCCCCAGAAACTGCCACTTCACAGCACAGCATAGTGCTGGCCTAAATTTTAAAACAATAAAAAAAATTAATATCAAATGCATTGAAATACATTTGGATAAATACTCAAAAGAATGAAACCAAACACATATTAGTATAATTTAAAATAGTTCTGTATAATGCATTTCATAAAAAAGATGACTGTTTCTGGCTTATTTTTATAGAAAGAGAATATTTACAGCATGTTCAAAATATAAGAGCTACAAAAATGTTGAAATAAGCAAACATGGTAGCATTTAATTCTTTAAGAGGTGTGTATACATTTGAAAAAAATAACAAATTATAAGCAAGGGGTGTAAAAATATACGAGTTAAATCTGAATCCGTAAAAAATTCATGTAAGTATATGTATGCATCATCAATAACTGCCTTGCTTTTCATTATTTTGCGCGAGTACTGCTATTAAAATACATTTTAATTATAAATATATAATTGTTTTAATTAACAAAAATATTCAATTTTATTGCCATACTTATGAAATGAATATTTAACAGTATTGGTAAAAATGATTTGAAATTAAAATACAATAAACAAAGTTATACTTTCTTTTAAAAATTTGCATACTTTGCAGATATGCTGACAGCCTGGGTGTAATTCATTACTTCAAAAGAAACCAATTCAATCATAATTTAAAATGTTAAAAGAAAAAAAACTTGGTTCAAATATGAAATTAATGCATAAAATAACTAGGGATATAATGAATATGACTTGGCTGAATAGCCGAATACTGAATATTCAGCCAAATTTCAGCAGAATACCAAATTTTTATACACATTTCACTTTTGATTGTAAATGAAATATTTTCCAAATTTTAAATGAAAAAAATTAAGATTAAATATAATTGATGTTTTGTTATTTGTATATTTAAAAAATGTTAATACCTTTATGTACGTTTGTATTATTTTAAATACCTTAATTCCAATAAGAAATGGGAAACACTCATCATTTTGGAATTGTTTCAAAGAAATAAAAGTAATCATTGCAGAACATGTCAATGGCAAACACAAAAGAAAATTAAATGGATAAATTAAAATTATTAGAAGTAAATTCCTATTTTAATGAAGAACTTCTACCCTTAATTGATGGAAAAAATGCAAAAAAATTTCCAAGGTTAGCAAATATAGCAAGAAAATATCTTTCAACACCTGCAAGCATTATATAGCGACCATTTATTTTCTGAAGCTGGTAATATATATGAAACCATATAGAACAGACTTCTATAAATGACCTGCAACCTTATTAAATACACTTATGTACTATGCAGCTTAAAATTGTATAAATATTAGATTTTTTTTTATAAAAATTGTACCAGAATGTAATTCTGCAATATTCTTTATTAAATATATTTAAAACAACATTTTTAAAAATGTTTCATCCTGTATTTATTCTGCAAAATATCTGTTTAGCATTTGGCGTGACCGAAAATACAGGAAAGGGCCGAATAGGCTAATACTGTTTATACCCTCGTTGGTATTGTGTATATGAAACCAAATGGAACAGACTTCCTCCTGAAAAATTATTGTTATTGCATCATAATTTCAGGCTTTGCAATGATAAATAAGATTTTTTGATAATAACTGCACTGAAATTTAATTCTGCAATATTTTTTGTTAAATGTGTATTTAAAAGCACATTTAAAAAAAATATTTTCCTGAATACATTCGGAAAAAGGGCTGAATACCGAATAGTTGTCGAATATTCGTTACATCCCTAAAAATAACTAAATATGTCATTAAAGTTTTAAACAAGGAAAAATAATATATACTAGCTGCATGGCCCGGCGTTGCACGGGCAATCTTGAATAATGGGATATTCCCGGGCGGAGAGAAGTGAGATCATGTGTGAGGCCTTGGGATTCATATTTTCATATGTCCGGCTCCTTTTTTTTTTCAACAAATATTGTCAATTACTTTCCCCAACAAATGTAAATATTCTTTCAAATCTAGTCTTTTTATTACTAATTTTCATATGCCCGCCTCCGGTTTATTTTTTTTTTACACATATTGTCGCTAACATAAACGTTACGTTTCCCCCAAAACGTAAAAAATCCTTTGGATCCTATATTGTTTAATTAAAATTTTTAAATCCAACCTTTTAATTACCTTATAGCCCAGCATTTCTCGGAATCTACATTTTTTCATATTCCCGCCTCTGTTTTTTTCTCTACAAATATTGTCACTAAGCTTCCCCAACAAACGTAAATCTGTTTGGAATCCTCTCTTGTTGGATTAAAACTTTCAGTTCTAGCCTTTTTACTACCTTAAAGCAGTTTGGTTTGAATGAAAACGCGAGAATTCTTATGCTTATAAATTAAAACAGATTAGCATGATATTTGTTTTGCAAAAGAAAAAATAAAACGAATAATAATGAAAAAAAAAAACGCATAAAAATGAATAAATATTTCCCCCCAACAAACGTAAACGTTGCGAAACACCGTACGACAAAAAAAGAAAGAAAAATGCAGGAAAACGATTTTTGTTTCAATTGTTAATTAATCCAAACACAAAATAACACAGAAGCTCGCTCAAAAAAAAAATACCAACTTCCGTCAAATAAATAAAAAAATGCAACACCGGATGCGAAAAATAATAGTAGGGAAAAAAAGAATCCGCTGTGAATGAATTCACCATTCTGCCAATAGATGGCAGCACGTCAATTCATTCATTTTGACGTTTTTAATTAATATCTTTTTAACTAATTGTAATTTCGGAATTTAATTGGCCTAAATGGATTCCTTGGATTATTCCCCATCTTTTGGTACTTTCCGCGTGCTTCTCCGTTCAGCGGTTCGTGAGAAGATAGCCGGACATACATACATATATACATACATACGTTTGTTTACCTTCGAATTTTAATAGGATAGATAAAATATAAGTGAATTCAATGTATTACTGCAGATTTAAATTATGAAATTTTTTTAATTCCTCAACCAGATTTTCTTAATTTCTGATTTATTTATGAATACATCAGACACTAAAATGAAGTAAAAGTATAGACTTTATAAAATACACAAAATGTTACTTTAAACATAGAAGGCTAATTCCACACGTGACTCACACTACAAGTGAAAAAAAAATTAATCTTAAAATAACCATAAGAGGACTGATATTGCAATAAAATGAAATTACCCACTTATATTATCATTGAGGATGCTTAATTTATATATTCCAACTATTACATTTCATCATATTATTTATATATTCTCTGTACATGGGTAAAAATCTGCTGTGACTCACACTACATGAAAAAGAAGCAATACTTAGCACTAAGAACAAAAACTCTTGTTTCTTTCCTCTATTGATTTTTAAAAAAATATATTTCTATATCATTTTTAACTATAATAATGGCAATTTATATTTTGATTACTACTATATTAATTAAATGCATAATTAATTTATAATAAGACATTTAGCATGTGACTCACACTACACTTCATACAAATAATTTTTATTGGCAAGTAACATATACAAAAAAGATGTAAAGCAAACAAATTGCTCTTATTTTAGCATAATATAATATATGTAAGATCATTATCCCATGTTAAATTCATTAAAATTAATTTTTTTAAAAGTATAGTGCATTCTTTTATGAAATGCTGGCTCAGAAAGTTTCTTTATTGAGATATCACTGAAATCAATTTCAGCTACGTTTTCTGATTTTGGCCAAAAATTTCAAAGTGTTTTTATCGAACTGCAAGAATTTGTTTATTAATGTTGAAGATCCTTGCTTTCCTATAATTTACCCAGCAAAATGTTTTATAAATTTTTTCCCAGCAAAAGGAACCATTACCTAGTTTCCAACATTTAATATTTGGGTTATAGAAGTATTTACTTCCTCTCCACTTGACAGATCTTTAGATTCTGAAGCACCTGAAATAAAATTAAATGTCTTATATTTTTTAGTATCAGTTGACACTAATGAGCTCTTTACGGAGAAACTTTCTCAAAAAAATTATTCTGAAATTGTATTTATTTCTTCATCATTTGGCATCCATATTTCTCCTCATTTTTCTTTGTAACAGTTTCCTGCAAGACATACAACACTGTAATTTTTGGGCATAGCCTTTTTTTGAACAATCAACAAATTCTTCAGCTGTCCGAGGATTTGTATTTCTTGAACGAGTAGCTTCTTCTACTCTACGTTTAATAGAACCCCCAAGACCATCTATAGTACCTTTTCCATGACTGGTAGCAGTAAAATGCCAATGAAAATTTGCATGCATTATAGTTCCCAAGCACAATGAAAATTTTTGTTTAAAATGTTTTCCAGTACCATTAGATTGGTAGATAACATTTTCCATATTAAATTTAGCATGGCTTTTCTTAATGGTTTCAATAATGACATCAGTGAAAGTGGCAACAGCATATTTATCTTGTTACATATAATTTGAAACAACAGGAATAGACAGCAGCTCCCTTTGGCAATTTATGTATACCATAGTTGTGAAAATTGTGCAGGAATTTGTAGCCCAATATGCTGACTGAGTTTGATCTCAGCTAGTGTTTTTGCCATCATTACTTATAAAATAAAATATAATTTTTTATAGTATTTCATTTCTACAATAAATATTTACATATTAAGTTAGTGTAAATAACTTTGAGGGAATGATGAGTCCAAAAATTTTTCTCTAAGACAATCTGAGAAGAAATTTTTATTTTTAGATAAATATTGACAATTATTTATTAATATTAATATTTTAAAACTTAAGCATGTATATATCTGCATAAAATACATAGTATGAATACATTTTTAAAAACTTATATGCTTAAAAATTATATTATTAATGAAAAATAATACTGCAGTTCGCAATAATGTATTTTGATGCAACTCGCACTACATAAATTATTTTTTTAATTTAATAATTGCAGTTAAAAACCAAATGACTTTACTGTAACATAAGCCCTAGCATCTATTTAAAAGGGAGGGAAAATATCTAGTGGATATTTAAAATTAACATTATAAACAAAACAAAAAAAGCACCTTTTTATGTGACTCACACTACATGCACTAAGTCTGAATATAAAATGAAATTGTTATTTTAAAGAAAGCTGTTAATGGAATAATAGGTACATTTTTAAAAATTTAAACATCCATGTGTTTAAATAAAAAAAATAATATTTATTATTTAAATTACCTTTTAATTAGAAAATATTCTGAAGAAAAGTTGACAAAAACACATTTCCCTCATGTACAGGTAAACACAACTTTTGATTCTAGGTGTTGACAAATTTTAAAACATCAACTTTGTCTCCACTCTTAAATATTAAAATTGAAGTTATTAAGCAAATATTTTTTAGAAAGAATAAATGAAAAAATAATTTTAAAATTTTTTGTGGAGGTGTACTTTGACATGGAATTAGCCAGAAAAGAAAAAAATATATCAGCTTGATTATTTCTTTTTATTTATTCATTTAAGAATGGAAAAATATTTAAATTACATGATTTCAACACCAGAACGTTCATGACAAAATAATAGCTTTTTGACTTCTCACATTTGTATCTAGTAAAATTATGTTTACAAAATAAAAACTGTAATTGCAAATTTCAGAAACAAGGAACTCAACTTCATCAAACAAAATTTTAAGAATACCAGATTCAGAAAAGAAGAAACAAAAAAAAAAAGTTTAATATGTTTTTAACATAGAAGCATCAAACTTTACAGTTGTTTTTGAAAGCTTTTTCATAAATTCCATATTTTTTGTAAATTAGTTAATTATGTTTCAACAAAATTTATATTTTGAACAGTAAATGTTACATGATTAAAGAAATCAAATAAAAGTAAAATATTTTTTCATTTAAATCTTATTTTATTGAAAGCTACAATATAAATTAATAGAATCTAATATTACAGAAGTAAAGAAACACTGGGATAAATGCTAACTATGAAGCTACAATAAATATATAAATTCAGAGAAATATTTAAAGTTCTACATAAACATATCTTGTTTTTAGAATAACTAATACAAGAAAGATTTTGATTCAGCAGAATTTAGGATAGAGGGGATAGGACAAAACATCAGTTCCACTCACTATATTCTATAGTGCACCTATATACTTTAAGTTCTAACCACTGTTATACTAAAAATTTCAAACAAGTAAAAAGTTCAAACAATAGAACCTCGGAAATCCTAACACTAGGAATTCGAAATTTCAGATAATTCGAACATCTTTTTAAAATTTTTAGAAATATTTTTATTAAAAAAATGTAGGAAAATAGCAATTAGGAATCAGAAATAAAGCTAATGTTTACTCCTAACTTAAAAGAAATGTTTGAATTGGTATTTAAGAATGAATACAGCACCCTAATTAGTAAAACAAAATTGTTTATCTTCCTTTGATGAAAGGAACTAAACCAGCTTGACGATGTGAATCCATATCTACAAACTTTCACAGAGCACTCAAATTCAATACTATATCCTGAGTATTTTAGCAAATTTTCCGGATAATCCGAATTTCTCGGAATCCAAACAGAGGTCAGCCCCAATTAGTTCAGATTCCCGAGGTTCTACTGTATTCAGAACTTATGCTGTTTCTTATGATTATCAATAAAAAATACCATTTTTAAATTAAATTCTTAAACAATTTCACAACGAATAAAATTTCAGTCATATGGTAAAGATGGAAATTTTACAAACATTGGACAGCAAGGTCAAGCATGTTATAAATTTCTTCACACTGAATTTATAACAAAAAAGATGTAAATGATTGTTGATTCTGCATGAAAACTACTATAATTAGAATCCTAATTTTCATGCCAAAATACTTCGAATAAAGTAGCAACAGAACAATAAATGACTTTTAAGAAGAACTTCAATTAGATATACTTATTAAATTATTTAATAAAAAATTAGTTATTTCATGCAAATTCCTATATACAGCCTTAAAATTCTGAAAACTACCTTATAGTAAGTTTTGATATTTATGGGAATTAAGTACATTTTTGATATAATTTCAAAACAAATCATTTATAATAGGTTCAGAAATAATATTTTTGTCTATAATCCAAAAGAATGGTAATAACTTTCACCACTTGATACGTTTTTTAGATAGAGCCACTTATACCCCCATCTCTTATTTTGATTTGAAAGAAAATTTTTATTTGTAAACTATCTACAATTTGAACTCTCATTTTAAGTTCAACATTATGTATGGATGCATTGAAGTACTTACTTTAACAATTTATTTTTTGTTTGTTTTTTGAAGATGGAAGGTAACCACTTTAGAAGGGTTGCTATTAGCCTCGCTTCATTTCTCATTGCTTCTCTTTACGTATTATGCTTTACTGATCTTTGCTCCAATTTACTTAGCAGAATTATAAATAATTTGTCACAGTTTCCATTTGATGTTTTCTGTTTTTGCTATTATTAGCAATTCCAGAACAACTAGTTAAATCATACAAGTTAACATTCATTATATCTTCAACTATTAGTAGGGAAGTTTGTAATAACTGCAGTTTTATTAGCAGTTAATCTTGTGGTATACTGAAAATAAGGTGACCAACCGTCCTCCTTTAAGGATATTTAACCAATTTTAAGTTGCATAGTACATAAGTGTATAGAATAATGTTGCATATAATTTACAGAAGTCTGTACTATATGGTTTCAAATATATTACCAGCTTCAGAAAATAAATGGTCAAAATATAATGCTTGCAGGCTATTTTCATGCTTAATTTGCAAATCTTGGTCATTTTCCCACCTTTTTTTTCCACCAATTAAGTGGACACTATTAGAATTTCTTTATCAAAATAACAATTTACTACTAATAATTTTAATTTATCAACTTAGTTTTCTTCTGTGTTTGTCATTGTCACGTTCCGCAATGATTACTTTTATTTCTTTGAAGCAATCCCAAAATGAAAAGGGTTTCTCATTACATAAGATCGGAATTAAAATAGTTTAAAATATTACAAAAATGCATCATGATGTTAACATTTTTTTTTAATTCAAATTTTGAGAAATATTTTATTTACAATCAAAAGTGAAATGTTTTCAAAAAGTGGATATTTGACCGGAAATCTGGCTGAATATTTGGTATTTAGCTATTCAGCCAAGTCACTATTTGTTGCACCCCAAGTTTTAATGTAGAATAACCTAAGGAAAGATGAAAAACTTTTTTAATTAAGTAAAATAATTTAAGTTGATTAATAATTCAAAAATTTAATTTTTATCATCTGCCATCGATTGCTAGTTGTTGGAACTACATTCCTCATGTTCATGTGAATACTGTCAGAAAAAATGGCCAATTATGAAGATATAGCGATTAAAGTAATACTTTTAAGTACCTTTTGGAAATAAGTTGTTAAAAAGAGGGCCCAACCAAAGTATACGGTATGGCGGAAAACTTGAATTTTTTTGGCGAAAATTCGCTAAATGTGGCAACATGGCGGATGTTTGGCGAGTTTTTCATGATTTGGTGCCAGCTTGGTGAGGGATGTACCGTACACTTTGGTTTCATCAAAAAGAGACTCATTAAAACTATAGTATTGACTAATTTACCAGATATTACATAGTCTTCATATAAACAACATCTATCTATTCCCTATCACTGAAAAACTTAAACGATCAACTTTATAACGAATGGATATAAAATTAGAAACTAACTTACCATTACTAGATTTCAGATCTCTGTGAATTAGAGACATTGGTGCTTCATAATGAAGGTAATTCATTCCTCTTGCAATCTGAATGGCCCAATTAACAAGAACATCTGGAGGTATCTTTTTACCAGAAAGGACCCGATTTAGTGGCCCACCTCTAGCAAACTCCATCACAAGACACAAATTTGGCTCTTCCAAGCATACACCTTTCAGTGTAACAATATTAGGGTGATCTAGTAACCAAAACAGTTTGGCCTCCTGACGAACATTTTCTGCTGTAACACTAATATCTTCATCCGGATCTTGACGTGCTGCTTTGACTGCAACTTCCTCACCCCTCCAGAACCCTCGATAGACTTTTCCAAAGCCACCAACACCAATCACTTCTTCCAACTCTAACTCGGAAAAGGGTATTTCAAAGGGCCGATTTACATCTCGCTGGGATACAAAATTGCTGGGGAAAATTCCAACTTTATCACCAATTTTCCCAGTCCACCAACCTTCATCTCCCGAAATTTTGGAATCTTTCGAGAGAACCTCAACCTTCTCTCCACGGCGAAGAGACAATTCGTCATCTCCGGAGGCTTCATAATCATATACAGCCGTCCAGAAGCGATACAGATCTTCTGATTCCATCAGTTGAATGATGGGTTTTGGTTAGGAAGGATCCTTTTTGTTACTTTTAATTTTGTTCATGGTAAAAGAAATCTGATTCAACAGACTTTTAACTTCTTTTACCTCTTTTGATCTGAATTGTACTGATAATAAATATCAATCCAAATCTCATGTTTTATTATGAAAAAGTATTAACTTATGATAATAAGTTTACCATATTAACTTTATTTTAAAATATACCACTTTCATACATTACTTAATCAGAGTCCATTATGGAAATGAAAATTATGCTAAAATACTTGCATCAACATATGTGGAATGCAATTTATATAATTTAATGAAGTCAAGTTTATTTCAGTTACTTAAATTCGAATGTTTTATTCCTTTTAGTCTAGAAATATCTGCAGTTTAGCCACTGCTTCAAGGCTAATTCAATTCCTTTAATATTCATTCCAAAACAATAGTAAACATTTAAACGGTTCTTCTCCTTTGCATTTATAACTCAAAATATTTTTCAACATATGCTGTAAAATTAATTTTTAAAAACCTGTTCTAAAAGTTGTTCCAAGAATATATACATTTTCTATTTTGTGAGATTACTAATGATGTTATACCATTTTTTGATGAGCACTTTACATAAAAATATTGCTTCTAAACTTCAAAGAAAATAAATTAGAAGAGACTGTATCAAAACATGGACAAACAAACTCTAGAACTATAATTTTTTGATAGAATATAGCTGGATCATTCATTGTTTTTTGTAATAACATATAGCATCTGCTTCATTTTATCTTGTATGCTTGATACCATTTTTAGAACATTGTTCCTATACAGATAATTAACTAGTTTTAGCATTATTCACTAAATAAGTCTTAAGAATACAGCTATTTATTAGCTTGCATAATTGTGAAATTTTGCTGATTCTTGCAAATGTATGACATACTATATATTTGCGTCAGTTGTTACTATTATTGTATTTATAAATTCAGAAAATTTTAACTGTTCCGTTTTAAACACAGGGATGTTTTTCTTGCCATATAACAGTTCTAGCTTTTCTGCAAAGAATCAAAGCGTGTTATCTACTAATTATAATTGTATTCTTTCACAACAATTACAATTTTATGTTTCTTCATGTAACCTGACTTTTTCTTCTTACACCGATAGATTCATTTTTGAGAAGCATTCTTCAGATTTGGCTACTTAAATTCTTTACACACAATAGAGAACTACAATGAGATTATTAATAGGAAATCCTCATGGTTGTGGGTTGGCGAAATATCTCCTGTAAGAGAGGAGTTAGCGGCTTTAGCAGATCGAGATAGACACACACAGTACGGTGGACCCCTCTCATTTAGTAAGATTGTTTCGGCAGCTATAAGAAGAAAGAAAACAGTACGCACAAAAGAATAGTGGGAGATCATAGCAGCCTTCGATACTCCTTTTTAGCTGAAATTCCCTCTGATTGAGAGACATATCAGCTACTATTATTACCACAACAAACAAATTTACATCGCCACCATACTCTTACAACGTGTAGAAGTACCTAAAAACATACAGTCCATATAGAAACATGTGATCAAAATAGTTGTTGAATATTCCACCAGACGAATATTTTGCGTACATGAGCTGTACAGCAAAGTTATAATTAATTATTAAAAAATGTTAACAAATTCTTTCATTCAAAATATGTATCCAGAATCAAATGGCATATATAAGGTATTCATTAAGCCCAAACCAAAGCTAGTTTATAGAAGAAAAGTTTAATCGAATAATTTTAAGAAATCAAAGGCATCATAGCTATTGCATTTCGCCCCAGATAACATTTGTCAATTTATTGATTCTTTTATGATGTTTTTTAAATTGAATTGTTTTTATGATAGTTATTATTTCTCAATTATTTAATGAAATATTCTTCCTTGATGACAACTTTTTCATCCCTTCATAATATTAATAAGAGATTCTTTTTTTATTAACTGTGACTGTTGAACATGTCCTCTTGATGAAATCATAAATAGTAAACAAAAATATAAAAGGGGGATTACAGCCTTTGTTGCTTCAAATCCCATAACTCCTTTCATTCAAGAAAATATAAAAGTGATTTGAAGGTGCCGAATAAAAATGAGTTCGGTTTTATCTTTAATTTCCGTAAGGACTAAAAATTTCGAGAAACTCTCCAGTTTATGTGCCTTATATACACGGACAACTTGGTGTACAGAGTTTACGAGGACATTTGATCCCGTAAGTATTTGTATTCTAATTTTCTAAGTATCCACCATATTACCAACAAAATACCTTTTTAAAAGATCGCACTTCTCTTATTTATTTTTTATGAGATTCATTCTACAGCATCATTTCTGTTTTCTTCAGATTTCAGAAGTATGTAATTTTTCTAGATTCATAAACTAAAATTTTCGGCAGATTTTGGTAATTATATTATGTAATATCTATTTTAAGAATAAACTTCTCTTTTATGCGTTTGAATCCCAATTTTCAGAAGCAGAAATACAGTTTTACCAATATAATATAAATTTTACTTTCAATTCATGAGGAGTTTTACTTGGAGAAGCCAAAAAGCGTTTTAAGTATAAAATTTTTCTATTTGTAGATTTGAAGTTGAATTTTGTCAAATAATTTTTTTTATCTAAGACTCATTTTATTACAATTTTTTTATTTCATTTTTTATATTATTTTAACTGAGGGCTGTATTCACCTAAAGGTAAGGTTTTAGCTTTGGATAAGAGAGCTACTGTTTTAAGACCTGACATAAGATCGGCTTTCTATGTGGCATTGCAGTAATTTATAATTTAGGCTTTACTTAAGAACAAGGGGTGGTCCGCCAAGTTGAATTTTTTTTTTCGTCTCCAAATTGATTTCTCGCCAAATATGGTAACCTTCTTCATCTTAAAACCATCCAAGATGTCGGATATTTGGCGACTTTTTGGATGGTTGGCGCGATTTCAAAGTTTGGCGAGATACCGCCCCCTGTTCTTAAGTCTTATCATAATTTATATATGTAGTCAAAGGTAAAACCTTCTCATATTGATCTGGAAGTTTGGAGAGTGGGATGCCAGCTCAGGTGTCATCTAGCCGTGGTTCAAAGTTTGTCCTGGAATAGCCTTCATGTATTTTCCAAATGTAAACATTAATTTCATATATGATTTAATTCATATTTCCTGAAGTTTATTATTACTAATGATTAATACTCTGTTGTCACATTTTTCAAGATACTTTAATTGCAGTTCCTCATGTATAGAATTATACCATACGTCTGAATTTCACTCGCGTATCTGGATCTTCAAAATGTCCAGATTTACGCCAGTGAATGTGGCAAAAGAGAAATTTGGATGTATTAAGGAAGATCTATTATATTTGGAAAAGCTGACTTCATTCCGCTAATGGAAGAAAATCTATAATTTACACAATTGGTGCAACCTTCCTTCTACAATCTTATTATCGTTTTTTCAGAAAGAGAAACAGGAGGAAGATAATGTTATTCCTAGGGGGTGGTTCAAAAGCCTTGTCATAAAACCCCCGATGACCTTCACAGATGGGCAGTCTTGGTGTCCCATTACGCTGCAATGGTACTTCATTCACACACTTGGGAAGACCCTGCTGAATATATTACCCCATCATGGGTGTAGGGTAAATTTGGGGGGGTCATACAGTAGGGAAAAAATTGGAGATATGTCTGAAGGCAGGCTCCTTCCCACTAGGGTCTGGCCTTCAACAACTTTAAAAGCAATAAATTGCTAAACTTTGCTACTTATGATGCTACACATCACAGTTACTTCAAAAGTGATACATCCTACAGATGTTGTCTAGCATGAAAAAAAAAGCATAATATTGTGGATGAGATGACCCCATCGGGGTGGGAGTAGACATGCTGTTAATACGTACTTCCAATTGCACCCCTGATACAAGAAAAAAGAAACCTGATCTCTATTCAGCTACAATCCATAATTTTAAAAGAATCTGATTGAACGAGGTTCAGAGGAATATATTCTTTTGGGTCCCACACACTTGACCATAACATTTTCTGTTCATTTCATTCTTTGTTTTGCAATTGAGCAGGAAGTCAAGAGTGAACAACTTTTACTTGAACCAGTTTTTTGGAGCGAGTACAAATTAGTACTTTAAAATTTCGATATTTTCCTTCCATTGATTCATATCTTATTGTAATTACTTTAATATTATATCTAGGACTGGATGATGTATCGATTTATCGAAAAATATCGATTTAACACCTATATTGCTAAATTGATTTAAGCTTATGCTGCTTCCCGATGTCTCTGATTCCCAGTGCCTACACTGATTTCCGATGTCTATGTCGATTCCCGATTTCCGCCGATTCTGTCCCGCGGGCGCCAACACGTTTTCCTTTCATTGATCATGGACGGAACATTAGTGCATGCGTCATATTGCTAGATCCTCGTCCGCGACTGACAAAAAGTGGACATCGATTTAGCTTGATTGCCGACGTGATCGCCATTTGCACGCAGTGGCGGACTGGATCTGAAAATAGTGGTTGCCAGGAGTCAGTGAGGGCCCCACACATATCTACAATCATAATATGAATTCATATACAGGGTGCGTACGGTCATGAAAAGTGCTTAAAAACTGCTTACTTTTTATTTTTGTTTTAGAAGGCCCTTAAAAGTGCCTACTTTTTATTCAAAGTTTGTATGAAGTGCTTATTTTTTATTATGGTGCTTAAAAACTCATTATTTTTAAGAAGATGTTATGAGTTTCGGAGCAAGAACTATTTTATGTATAACAGTAATTGAAATTAATGATTTAGCATTCTAATTTTGTACCTCAAAATCTTGTTGCATAAGTATTTTTGGTTTATTTTCTGAATGTAGAAATGTTTTCCTGTAACAAGTTAATGAGAATATATTCTAGTCATGAGAGTAGGATAGGTACTAAATCTCTCTCCTGTATATTTTATTACTTAAATCGTGTTAAGTTAAAAGAGGAAGAAGAAAAAGAGTCCTTACTATCCCCCTTAAGGTGCGTACAAAGTTCTTACTTTTTTCCTACAAATCTCTGAGTAACAAAGACCCTGATATATATAAATGCTCAAATATTATATAAGACCCAAGGGAGGTGGATTTGATGTTATTTTGCTGACAAGGGGAGGGAGATGATGCTTACGAAGACATTAAAATCTTTATTCAAAAATTCTTGTAACTTCAAATAATTAATTTAAAAATTGATTGAAAAACAAGATTTGGCAAAAGAAAATTAAATTGGTTTTTGTAGTTTAAACTTGAAATTGTAAGTAAATTAACTTACATTTTTTTTTTTTTCATTTTAAGTCGAAGAGAGTTTTTATTTGAATTAAGTCCTAAAATTTTAAATTAGATTATTACTGTTATACGCTTTGTAAAAAAAATAAGAACGGGGTTGCAGTATGCTTAATGAATTATAAGAGGGGTTTTATGATTTGCTTATTTTGCTGAAAGGGGAGGGGTCAAAAAATACCAAAAACATGCTTACGTAATATTTGAACGGCCCCTATATATTATTTTGTATTTAATTTTAAATTTCCTCATATTTAATTATATTAATTTAAAACTATAATATTTAATAATTATGTATTCAATTTAATTTTTAATATATATTTAATTTTGTGCATCTTTAAAATAAATCCTTTTTTACCCTAATTTTCTACTTTTAAAATAATAAATTATGATTAAAGATATTTGATTTTAAATTCCAGAAGTTAAATATTTTGTATATGGTTTTAGTTTACAAAGTATGAAGGAGAAATGGTCCATGGTAAGGCATCTGTGAAAGACAGGAACCTTAAAACAAACTTCTTTGGTTGATTTAGAGTTAGTAATTTGTACTGGTAATGTTCAGTAATTTGTACTAAACTGGTATCATTAAAAGACATTTTTGAATTATAAGTAATTCAAAATCATTTTGTTAGATAGTATTTTTTTGAAAATATTGCTAAAAACTGCAAAATCTTGCTTAATTTTTTAAGTAACTGAAATTTAAATGTTTGTTTATATTTGTTGTTTCAAAACACTTCATGGCTATTTTTTTTAAAGAATATTAATTTCCATCAAAATAAAATACTTTTGAAAAACAATTTTCTAAAATGTTTTTATTTTAAGCATACTATAATGATATATGCAATTACACCTAAAGACAAGCTTAAAAAATTATAAAAATGTAATTTTCTAATATCGATATATCGTTAAATCGCTATATAAAGCTGGTTATATATCGCGATGTAAGATTTTCAACATCGCCCAGTCCTAATTATATCTCCTGATCTTATTTAAAATAGTAACTAAATTTTTAAGCTACTGCAAAAAATCTGCGGGCCTCCTTTTTAATTATTTTCTTTGATAATCTGAACAAACCAGTTTTTTTTTTCTAAATAAAAGCAGAAACTTATTTCTATTAGTTGTGTTGAAAAAATGCATATTATGATTTTTAAAATCTTTTAATAAATTTAGAAAAAACATTATACCTAAATACTAAACTAAATATAATCTTAATTTTTAACATTATATTAATATGGTATAATTATTTCTAAATCATTTACCGACAAAAATATTGTGTAGGATGTCAGTGTAACAATCAGGGCTAAAGAAAGATTGTCTACTCCTGGCCTAGGCCATAATTTCTGTGATTGCATATATAATTGTCTCTGATAATTATCTCTATAATTAATTATTAAAATTCCTCAAAGAAACATATTTCCTTATTTAAATTAAAAATTTTTATTAAAAATACTTAAGAATAAAATACTTAAAGATCAAACTAAATATTAAAACTAAGTAAAAAAACTAAAAAATGCAGATTCTTTTTTTATTACTGTGATTTTGATTTACCAAGCATAAATAACAATTCTATCTTCTTTGCATTCTGAAGTCTTAAATTTTTTTCACTTCCTCAAACTCTGTGCTAGTGTTATGAAAAAGGATCATTGGTAGACAGCTAATATAATTTTATGCGGTATTTTTACCCCCTAATTATATATATTAATAACTAATAATTAATTATCAGTTACTAATATGTAATAAATAACATATTAATTATATATTAATAACTATATAATTTAATAATATTTTAATACCCTTCAACCCCCGCCGTGTCCTGATTTCAATAAAAAATTTATGGTAATCCTACTCATGTATCAAATCAAGTATCAAATGCTTAAAAAAAATCCCTGTTGATTAGCCAGAAAGCAAAGGTAGATTCCTTCTGTCTGGAGATATAAAGAAAAAAATATTTTGTACTCTAATTTTATAAGGGTTGGAGTTATGAAGATAAGAGAGGGTGGAAGAGAATGGAACTGGCGAGAGCTTCCTAACAAGGTGGGGTGTTAAAATCACATTTCAGCTCATAACTTCCAAGCAATTGCAGCTATCAAAAAACTTTAAGTACAAAAGAAGTTGTTCATTATGATTAAACTATGATTCACTTGATTTGAATTTTCTTTCTATATTCAGTCATAATGAAATTATGAAGAATTAAAAATTTCAACCCCCACCATTTCCACCCCCTTACAACTGAATAGCCCATCTACAAACTTGGCCGAGATTTTCACCATCTCTACAACATATCCTTCAAAAATCCAATCAAAATTTCTCTAGTTATTGTGTTTGTAAGATAACATGGGCAAAGCATTATACATATACAGAACGTCACCCCATATCCCCCTCCTGACAACAACTGAACTGGTTGGATGGACATGGGACCATTATACATATACAGGGTGACCACACTTATTGAGGTCCAACAGCTAATTTCTAAACCATTAGAGATAGACTTATAGTTCCAATTGGAAAAAATGCTGTAAATGAAGGAAAGAATTATATTTTATGTTTATTGAGTCTATAAATATATTTCTGAAAAAGTTATGAATTCTAATTTTTTATACGATCCCCCCGGTTCTATCAGTCATATTTAGTAAAATATTTTTCACATACTAACATTTTAAACAAAAAAAGTTCTACTCTTCTGCGACTAAAATTGACCAAGTTATTGAACTTTGGATATCACTGACTTAGACACTTTATGCTATTTCAGTAGCCTCCTCGAAGGCAATCCACCAATCAATGCACAACACTTGCTTCTTGAGGCCGCTGATAGGTTTAAAATTATGAAATTCAAAGCTCCATTACTCAGTCAGTTTTAGTCGCAAAAGAATGACATTTTTTTTAATGTTAGCGTGTGAAGAATACTTTACTAAATATGACTCATAGGACCAGGGGACTGTATAAAAAATTAGAATTTGTAACTTTTTCAGAAACATATAATTAGTGACTCAAAAAACATAAATTATAATTCTTCCCTTCATTTAAAGCATTTTTCCAGCTGGAACTATATGTCTATCTCCAATTTAGAAATTAGCTATTGGACTACAATAAGTGTAGACAACATGTATTATATATATATATATATTTACTAGCTGTTATGCCCAGCTTTGCTCGGGATTAATATACTTTCACGTCTAATATTTTTGATGTTAAAAATTAATTTTGTATAGAAAATTACAATACTCAAAATTCTTTTGCCTTCTTAAACGTTTTATAATTAAAATGAGAATATCAATCGAATCAGACGGTTTTTGTAAACCGCCGATAGCTAATTTTCTACATAAGTTATTAATATTTATTGCATAGGTACTTCAAATTTTGATCATAAATGTTGCAATATAAGAAAGATTTTAACGGATGTTTTGGGACAATTAATTACGAAAAAGCATTGAAATAAATATGAATAAAAAGTAATAAAATTATTCTTCATCCGGAATTTTCTAATGTGAGATAGCAACATTCTTCTTATGTATTCTTGTTTTTCACCAATAAAAAGTGTTAGAAATTGTAAATTTTATGCACAATTTAATTTTTGAAAAATTTTTAAAATGAGGGCAACGAATTGAGCGGAAATGAAACCTGTGTCATGAAAAGATAATTTTTTAAACTTTAAATATGTGTAAGAATAGTTTTTGTGACATAATGCATATTTTCGAAAAATGTCACGGAAAATGCTATATCTTGCTTAATTTCCAATTAACTGAAATTGTAATAAAATTAGGGCTTTTAAAAGTTGATGATGATCTCTCTCTCGTCATAAAATATATTTTTAAAAATGAGCAAAAATTTCAGAAATAAAGGTATATTAGTTCAAAGTCTTAACTGTTGCCTAGCAACAGAGTAGCTATAAATTTGCATTATTTCAAAATCGTCTGCAGGTAATCAATTATTTATTAAATTTTTAAAAATTAATAAAAATTGGAGGAAAAATTTAACGGATATAAAATTGGTATCATTGAAAAGGAAAATTTTTGAACTTTAAAATGGAATAGAAATACCTTTTGTGGAACAAATTGTGTCGAAGTTAGTGCGGAAAAATGGTTAGGGTTAATTTCTAATTAACTGTCTGTTTAATTAACTTTTGTACTTTGAAAAGTTGACAGGTATCTTCCTCTTGTCTTAAATAATAAGTATGCAAAATTTGGTTCTAAACGGTGCTGTGGTTTAGGAGGAGATGTGGAACATACATGCATACAAACATACATACCCACAGTGACTTTTATTTATATTAAGATTAGCATAACAAATTTCTTGTATTCAATAGGATGGAGAATTTCTGCATAAATAATATCATCAATTTGGTTTGTTCTTAATGTGTTTGTTAGCCAAATCAAAATATGTGAATGCGGAAGTCTACGTTTCTGCCATGCGATGAGTAAAACCAATATTTAACAGAACTAAAACCTTGGCCTTTTATCAACACATTCATGAATTTTATTAACTTTTGCTGAAAGATTCTTGCAACCAAATCATGTCTATCAGTTTTTGATTGGCCATTAGTCACATTTTGTGCCATCTTTTTGCAATTTGGATTGAAAGTGTAAGTGATGAATAGAGATGGCTTTCCTCCATGACGAACGTGGCATCTTGAGCATATTTCGTGGACAACCAGTAAATGTTGAGGGTAAAATGACCAATTTAACATGATTAGCTGGGTCACTATCATTTGTAATTGCATCTTTCAAATGAATATATTCATCAACACGCGGCTTCTTTTGATTCAGTCGGATGAATAATAATCGCTCCGCATCAATTTTTGCATACATATCAACCAAATATTGATGCAAAAGTTGTCTGTAGTTCAACAAACGGTTCTCTGTCGATCACACCATTAAAAAATAGGTGTAGAACGACATTGCAGATACCATCTTGTTAATTTGATTTGATGTTTCTGGCTCAACTTGATTGAAATTAATTGTGTATCCATCCTCACCACATGGAAACATAAGTGGATACTGTAAGGCATGTAATGTGTGTCTCGCAAATGTTTTTCAACTCATTGCTGCGCATTGTCAAGGCAATGTCACCTTCCTCAAAGTCATTTCCAGCAATGATGATGCCAACTTCATTTACCGCCGGTGTGTTAAAGACATGTTCCGGGCCTTCTATTGGTTGCTTATCTACCTTAATAACGATCTGTAGGTCTTCGGTTGGGTTTTAAATTTTTGAACTTAATGATTGTTTTTGTGCAACATCTTTTGCAAGGATTCAATTAAACTTTTGGTGGTCCCAGGAATCAACTTACAGTGACGTTTCGCTTCAGCTTCTTCGTTTCCAAGGAAGTATATTTGGAGGAACTTTTCTTCTTCATTGGAAAGCAACATGAGCGACCCAGGCTTGTGGTATACTTGACCCTGAATTCGAAAAGTTGGCATAAATACTGTAGAGTCCAACATGGGCAATGAGGTTCCAAAGGAAGTCATCTGAAAACTGCTATTGTATTTACGGATCATGCTGAGAAACTCTTTCGATTTTGGATGATACCCTTCCATCAAACTCTTCAATGGTTCTGGTAATTGAGGGAGTTCTGGTAAAGAAACCTTTCCATTGGAACAGCACAATCCTGATGCTTCGGCTTCAAATTTCAGAGCACCTTAAAATGTGCACTTCAACGACATACTACCAATGTCTATCTGTAGAAAATTGGGATAGTCTAACTTAGGATCATAATGAAGTGCTTCGTCCTTCAAATAAAGCCAGTTACTTGCCTTCAGAGAGCCTTGTCTCATTCTTTCTAGCTGGAGTCTATTACATCGAGCATCAAAAGTTCATCAAATCCTATTCGATTCTGGTTTCCAAGTGCATTGCAATGAATCCTTTGCTCTAGCTGCTCATTGCTTTCAGTAGCTCTCGAGTTTAAAGTTCGTAAGCGATCTGACGCTTGGCGCTGGTTCCTAACTTCAAAAGACTCATTATTTCGTCTTGCACTTGCTTGTAATCTATCCTCAGAACGTCGCTGTTCAGTTTCTTCAGCGGTTTCATTTGCTCGTCCATCAACTCAATATATAGGGTTTGTACGCGTCCTTAAAAGTCCTTACTTTTACAATTAGTCCTTAAAAGTCCTTACAAATCCTTATTTTTATGCCCCATTTTTAAAAAGTCCTTGAAACTCCTTACTTTTTGCCACCTCAGCTAGAGCAAAATACATGCTGTATTTAGAAAGTGAAAGATCCAAAGAAAAGACAAACAAAACAACTGAAACGAAAAGCTCTAGGAGGAAATAGATTATTTTTAAAACAAAAGAAAATGTTCCAAACCAAATACACCAAACAAATGGGGAAGCAAATGATTTAGCTAATGAGGCTGAAAAGTCAAAGGACATAAATTTATTTATTCAATCGCATGAACTAAGAAAAACAATTATTGAAAAGAAATTAAAATTAATTATCTTGGGTGTAAAATTGAATGAAAAAAGTTTGGAATTAAAAGATATTTAATTTGATTACCAGTTTCATGATTTTTTTCATCAATTTATTAACTCATATTTTTAAGAATTTTTATTGTGTTAAATTTGTAATGTATCTTCTATTTTTTATATTATACTTTATCATCTAATAGGTTGAATTTGCAAAAATGAAACATTTTATTTAAAGATGCGTGCGACATTTCGTTAAGTTTATTCAATTTAGAGGGCCTTATTTTTTGGTTTTGTAAGTCCTTGATAGTCCTTGATTTTCTTTTAAGGAAATGTGTATGAACCCTGATATATTCTGTCCAATTCATGGATATGCGATTTTTGTTCTTCAGATTGCTTCTCCCGCGACTTCTTTTTACGCATTGTGGTGAGTCGTGAAAGATTAAATGCCTGTTTCTTTCATTTAGGCATTTGAAAACAAAATATTATCAGAAGTTGAAGAAAAATCGCAAACTGATTAGGTATTTTCTTTAAACTAAATAAACAGTTTTTCTTTATGAGTCTCGTTCTTTCGTTTCTCAGCTCGTTGAATTGAATGCAATTCACATTTTTTTTGTTTTGTTTTGTTCTTTAGCTTTTTTTGTACCACAACTAATTTTAATGCATTTTGGTAAGACTTTCAGAATAAAATATCTTTGTCTTTGTTTGGGTATTTATAAAGCAAATAATTTAAGAAATTTAAGAAAAATCACTAACTGGTTAAGTATTTTCGAAAAACTAAATAAAACAATTTTTCACCGCCGCATTTTCCGTTGTTCGGGAATTAAAAAACATTCAATGACCTTACACACTAATTAGGATTAAAATCAAACGTGAAAAATCACATTGTAATCAAACTAACGTCATTGGATTATTGCGCGTGCATAGTAAACGTTGTATATGCTTAAAAATAAAAACGGCAATAAGAACTTGGACTTTGAGTTAATGTTCAAATAAAAGCAATATTTTCTTAATCACGCAGCACGTGTGTTTCTGCCTAGTGAAACACATGAATGGATAATTTGATAAACAGTAAATTGGTCTGAACTTAATATTATAGGAATAGAAAGTATTGTTAAATATTGTGTTAAAATATATTTTTAAACATTAATAACAATCAGAGAAAATACTTTATCCCAATGGAATTAATATCATTAAAAAGCTAATTTTCTGCTCTTTAAGATGGCGTAACAATTATTTTCTTGCAGTAAATATTTCAGAAGTTATTAGCAAAAACCATCAAAGCATTAGGCTTAACAGTGGCTAATTTTCGTTATTTAATTAAATATCTTAAGAACTAATTAACTCTGAGAGTTTAAAATAGCACCGTTGACCTAGAAATGTGCTCTAGAATGTAGTGTGCAAATTTCATGTCGCTACGGTACACCGTTTAGGAGGTGTTCTTGTGACCGACAGACAGACAGATACATGTATTTTCTGCTTTATATTATAGATAGTTAAATTTTTCAAACAATCAAAACACATGTCAAATTTTCAATATATACACGTATTAAACTAAAAATTAAAATAATGTTACCTTATCTATAATCATACAAATGAAATACAAAAGATAGTTAGATTATATACTAATATGTTAATACTAGTTAGATTATTACTACTATGAAAAAGAAAAAAGTCTGTTTAAAAGCTTATATATATAAACTTTTGAACAAGGGGTGGTTTGGAGTTTCTAGAGGTCATGATCAGTGAAAATCTGCTGAAATATCCCTTAAGTCCTGTCATGAGAACCATTGCAATAGGTAGAATTCCTATATGGAATCTACCTAATAAGTTTATTTAATGCTTGTGACATTTTTTTTTCCAGCTGAAAGCTCTCTGCTTAGTATTGAATCAATATACAGAAGTCAGCATGATTATTACTTGCTACCAGCTAATTTCAATAAAATTTATTTAATTGAGATGGAATTTAAAAATTATATTGTCTTTCAGTACTGATATGTATTATCAGATTTGAAAGAGTTTAAAAAAAAAAACAAAAAAAAAAAAAAAAATGTGAAGTGCTATATTTGTAGCCTGAGCATACCACTAAACAAAACAGCATGCTCTTTCAGCTGAAAGAAAAATGGTATATATAGCTTTCTGTTCTCTTCTAGTTGGATATCTTGCATTTGCTTAAGTATTTAACAATTTAATCTTGAAATTTTACAACACACTAATAAATAAATTTGAATATAAAAGGTAATTTTACTTTTATATTGAAAATATTTACTGCTTGATTGACATTGTTTGCTTCAGTTTTTGTAAATGGGTCTGTTTTGTAAGGATTTGCCTAAAAGTCATAGAAAGATATACTCGTTAATCCCACAACTTCATCAAGTTTTGCTAATGTACATCATAGATCATATGAGCTATGAATAATATTACATGTTTAATTTTACATTTATAATTTTTATTATTGTA
Source organism: Araneus ventricosus (assembly GCA_013235015.1). Taxonomy (NCBI): domain Eukaryota; kingdom Metazoa; phylum Arthropoda; class Arachnida; order Araneae; family Araneidae; genus Araneus; species Araneus ventricosus. The sequence continues at coordinate 11,088 of BGPR01001140.1, read as the reverse complement.
TATATTTTTATTTTTTGGATGTAAAATTATATGATTCATTTATAGTTTTTAAATAGTTTATAGTTTTACCTTTATTGTGCTTGGAGTAAAATCCTAATAATTTTGAAGTGCAACTGTTGTACCAAGTAAGTAAGCAAAAGAAAAAAATGTCTGCTAACAACATCTATAAGGAAAAGGTTAAGAAAATGTTTATCATTAATAACTGGAACCAAATGTCTTGTTTCAGTTTTTCTAAAATTTAGTTTCATCTCCTATATTTTGTTGCAGTGTGAAGAAGTTTTTTTATATATTATAATCTGATTTTACTAAATGATTGATTAAGTCTGATTTATCCCCTTCCAGGCACAACCTTTTCGTATTAAAAAAGTACCTGAAGACATTTGGGCTGAGAACAAAGATCCCAAATTCACAGAAGTAGAAGAAGTAAAAGATCGATGGCATTTTGTCGAGCGTCTCTTTCCAAAGCTGAGAATTCCAGAACCTCCAAAAGCATTTTCCACAGCTGGATGGAAAGCACCATCAGGTTTATTTTGATTTCTTACTCTTTTTTTTTCTTTAATTATTTTTTAAATAAATTAATTATAGTCAATTTCAAATCAAGATCACAGTAAGGAAAAAGAATCCATTATATCATCCGTCCGTGTTAAAATGTCCTTTATATAATCTTAACAGTAATTGATATATTTGAATAGAATTTAATTTTAAACATCATTAATTGATATCCTGTGTAATAAAACTGTATTTAAAATGATAGCTTGATTTCATAAAGATCTTTCTGTAGCCCTAAGACGTATTGACACAATCATAGCCCCATTCAACAGTGATGTGATCACTCATAGTTTTTGCAATGCTATCAGGCTGCAGTGTCCTAGTGGTAAGGTTTTGGCACTGGCGCTGGAGGGCTCCAAGTTTGAAACCCTATTCCACTGAAAATCTGCCGTGTATGGGGTTTGTTGCACATTAAGTCATAAGTAGCGGAAAAACGTCTCTCTACTAGTGTTGTTCGGCAACTTGGGGAGGGGATAACGAGTCATCCTCATCATCTGATGATGGTTCAAAATTCCCTTGAGATCCACACAAAAAATAGCCCTTGTGGTGCTTTAAAAAGGGACATTTATGTAACTAAACTCCAATGCTGTCAACTTTAGCTGCAACTGACTGTAGTCATTTTTATAAACTAGTGGAGGGCGAGGGATTTGAAATTCATCTTATGTAATCTTTGTGTTTTAAAATTCCTTTTTGATCTGTCAGATTCACATTATTTTCTGATCAACTATTAAAATTAATTACCAAATATTTCTTCTAGATCACTAACTTTTTTCACTTTTATGAAGACTTTTTTTTTTTTTTTTTTCTCCCTCCAAACCAAATTCTTTATGGACAAAACTGTGAAACTACTAGAAAGGTATCCTAGGTTATGGGGAGACATGAATAGATAGGGGTTTAATCAAGTTATAATTTTTTTGCCTTCTCATCATCAACTTGCAAGAAAAGTACTAACTTTCCAAACAGCCCAATGGTTTGAGAAAATTATTTTTTAAAAAAATCATTCAATTAGAAATATTATTAAATATATATGTGTTAGCATCAAAACTTATTTCATTTCATCATTAGCTGTAAATTTGACTCCAGTTTGATTTTATCCATTGAAATAAAAATTTACATTTTGAAATTTGTAGTCCATGTTCAAGATCTATAAAACGATAGTCATTATAAATATCATTTTGTATTTTATTTCTCATTTCCTTCTGCTCTCACACTAGGGAGAAAACTTGGAGAATTAAAGAAATCAATCACCACTCTGATTTTCAGATAATTTCTTATTCATCAAAAACAAAAGACAAATTTTCTGGTTTTTCTTTTTTCCAGACTTCTAACATCAGAACCACCAAGAATGGTAAATTCTTTGAATTCCTACTAAAAAAATTTCTTTGGTTCAACAAAGAAAATACATGCTCACATTAAATGACCTTAAAATCCATTAATTTCGAGATTAAATAATAATAAAAAATGCCTTTTCTTATAACCCTTTTTTTCTTATGCATAGTGATGCAGAATGAGACAGCTCTTTTCATTATTTATGAAAGCATAAAAATAACCTCATACAATAAAAAGATTAATTTTTTGTGGAGTTCGTAGCACTTTTTTAAGAGGAATTTTCCTAAGAGGGTGAATTTAAATATAAGTATATAGTTTAGATGTCTTGTAAAAGCAGCATTTTTGGCTTTATTTGTTTTTATTTTATAGTTAATACGTTTTATTCGCCTTTTTATAACTTTGGTTCCTTCAAATGGCCTTTGATAATACATTCCTACTATGTTTAATTTATTATAGAAAATGCTGATAAAACTGTTGGAACAATTTATATTAAGCATTTTTAAATCTGTAACATTTTTTGTATAAAAAAATTGTATTATGTTATTTTTTCTATTGAATTATTAATTGGAGCATAAAATGTTTATCAGAATGAATAGGTGCTTTCCATCAAATGGTGAAATAATTTTAATATAGTTTTTCTCTTAATTCCTTCTTAAGAATTGCCTTATTTGTTTATTTTTTCTGTCCCTCTCTTTAGAAACTCTACCAGATTTGCCATACTTCATAGACAGAACTAGGAATCACATGCTTCCTGTATATGAAACCCATGTGTACAAGGACAAAGTGCGTGTAACACAAGTGAAGAAAGTTCAAGGAGATATCTGGGTATGGAAACATCTTGAAATCTGTTTAAATGCAACTAAATTGAAAATATTGATTATTCTTTTTAAATTTTTAATATTTGTGTTGATTACAAAATTAATTGAATGAGCACTGAAATTAACCACAGTGAAGAAGGAAGAAATTTAGGAAGATATGGAATGTGTAACAAGTGCAAACTAAACGTATTGGAATAAGTGAAATTAATAGGCATATTATAGACCAGTTTTTGTACATGTAGATCAAGGGGTGTAGTGGAACCAGAACGCTGTTCTAGTATTGCTTTCTTTTACGAAAAATAATTAACAAAAATTGTAAAAACCCTCCTTAAAAACGGCGCGATTTTTTTCACCCAGGTTTAGAGTGTTCCAGGGCCGCTTAATTTGCAACTACACCACTGATATAGGTTATATGGTTTTTTTTTTAATGTGCTTCTGTTTTAATACTCTGGAAATTTAATTTTGAACTGCATATTACTAATATAATAACCCAGATTCTCCGGTAATGCTCTGACGTCACCAACAATAAAACTTGCGCCATAGAACTGTGAGACATTAAACAGCATTATTTCATTGTTATAGAGAACCTAAATTTCAGTAATTTTAAATTTAAAAGAGTAATTGTCATTCTAATTTCAAATTTAATAGCTCTAAAATAGTGAAATAAAATTTTCTATCTATTGATATAAAATTTATCTCGCTATGATCAATAGTTTCCGAGAAATTTTAAATTATATTAATCCTATATTTCAAATTAATTTCCGTTTTTAATAGAAGGTAGTAAATTACGTCAGTGGTATATCATGCGTGTGATATAGTTTGGATGCCAAATTGTATCTGAATGTAATCGTGCCGATATTGTTTTTTTGCCAAGAATTAAATTAGCCACCAGTGACATGAATCTACCATTCGTTCTCAATCGCCGCCAGTTCCATTAATTCCAGCTTACATGATGACTATCAACAAATCACAGGGACAAACTTTCGATCATGTTGGAATTTACCTCGATGAGCCTGTCTTTTCACATGGGCAGCTCTATGTTGCACTTTCAAGGTCTAGTATTCCCAATAACGTTAAATTTATGCTAAGACATCTGAAGTACAAGGAAAATTATTAAACAATGAAAAATACTTCAGACGTAATGTTGAAGAGGTTTTTTTGAATAAAGAAATGTTTAAATAATATGTAAATAAAAAAAAATATTTCCTGTCATAAAACGTATATTTATTTTATTTGTTTTCAATCAATGTTAAGCATTTCTCACATATATATATCTATTTAAACACGTCAAATTTGAAGGGAAATCTCTCAAATGAAGAGGCAATTTGAACCCGTCAAACCATGACTGGCGATTTTTTAGTATTAAGATAAAGGGCGAACATAACTGAATGTTATTTAATACACATTCCATGCTATTGGATGAAACCTAAATGAGTCATCTTTTATGAAACTTTCTTGAGTATGACTCTTTTTGTATCTATGTAAGTTTTTATTAGATATCTAGAATCTGACAAAATGCCACAAATGTGAGCAATCAAATGCAGGGTTTTTTTATTTATTATACACTGATAAACAATTAAAGTTCATTTTCCAACCATTATGTTTTTATCTAGTTATGGTTCAAATGGTATTGCTTTATATAAATAGTATTGTAAAATAAATACATAGATATATTTTTCATTTCTTTTAATAAATTAATATTAACATATTGCTTTCCCTACCCTACTGGCATTTAGCTGTAAAGAAATTATAGAAAAAGCGATAATATTACCAATGAAAAATTTTAGATAAATAATTGTTTCTTTGCTATCTAATTTTATTTATTTCTAACATAATGCAAAATTTACTGTAAAATCCAGTAAAATATTTCATTAATAAAGGCATCAATTTTTTTTAGTTCAAGTTTACATAATATATGATTACAAATTTATTACATTCTAATGTTATCTTCAAATTACATATTTTTTTTTTCTCTTTGTAGGCATTTGAAGTAGATCTTAAAAACTTTTTGCAAGAAAATTTAGGCGAAGAAGTAGAATCCCATGTGAATGAAATGTGCTGTTTTGTAAATGTTAAAGGTCGTCATGTAGATATAATTAAAGAATGGTTGTATGAGAAAGGTTTTTAAAATAAATATAGTTATAAGAGTTCTTCCTTTTCTGTTGTATTAAGTAGTGTTCATTCTTTATCACAATCAAATAAAACTTAAAATTACTGCAAATAAAAAATTTGTATTTACAGCTCTGCCACGAGATCATGTTTTGTCTTGCAACCATCATGGTAATAAATCCTTTTCTGTCACTTTTGAGATATTTCACTGTTCATGTAACTTGATATGAATTGTTGTCGAAAACAGTGATAACTGATCTACAATTTTTTTCAGTATTCATTAACCTTCCAGCGGGTTTTTACACCTGCGCAAATTTTACGACAAACAGGATTTTTCATACCCTGTTTTCTTATTCAGAGTCGAAACTGTCTGAAAGTCATTGCTATTCCTTCATTCTACCCTTTTCTTCAGGATTAAATGAGTTTATCCCAGTTTTAAGGTGTTTTTATACTATTTTAGGATTCTGTCTTAAATTTTACGCAGCGTGCCCGCTCGTGTAACTTGATAATTTTTTTTCACGTCTTAACATTTCAGTTTGATAATTATAAAACCAGTGCAAGTTAGGACCATTTAATATTTAATTATACAATATCAAAGATATTTAATATGTAATAAGCCTGTCAATAATCCACCAAGCCAAAGAATTTTTCTTGAAAAACTTAACATTCAGTCTTATGAAAAAAATATCTCGCTACTCCAGCCCAAAAAAATCTTATCATCGCCATATGCCTAACGATGTCTTTAAGTTTAAATTATATATCACAACCTGAAAAAGCATGTGAACAGTGACCAGAATTGAAAAGAAGAGCTTGTGGTTTTTGTTTCAAAGAAAGAAAACGATCTTCAAAATCCATGAAATGCAGTATGTGCAATATATAGTTTACTTGTAAGCGCCACTCTCTAGCAAAAGTTCAATGTTTCATATACAAGGACAAAGATCAGAAACTAAGAAGAAAGACTTTGTTGTAAATCTTAGTTTGTTTTATAATTTTTTTTATTATATATTGCTTAATCCCTTTTTTATCAAATAATATTATTACATCTCATTACTTTCTCTGATTTCAGTATAATTTTATATTTTGCAAGTAATATTAAAATTAATTTTCACTCTGGATGAAATGATTTGCTTTTCTTGTGTGTCTCTTATTAGTATTATGAAATAATTTGCAGCTGCCATGGTAAAAATGAAGAAAATTGTTGCGTCATAAAAAGTACGACACGCACCCGCTCGTGTGAAATATTTTAATGTGCCCGCTGGAAGGTTAAATCGACAGTTATTAAAAATATATGTTGTCAAGAAAATGGAAAATCATTACTACTTACTAATTTCTTAGCAAGATATATAAAATCTTCTGGATTTTCTGACACTAAGTAAAACTTCTACTTTGTAAATAATTTTTTTTCAAATGAAAAAAATCAGTAATAAAATTATGTTATCAAATGTCAAATATAAAATTATGTATTAAGAAGTTTCAAACTTTCTTCACTTATATGTTTTCATTCGAATCTTGGACATTCACTAAAGCACTTATTTTCTTGAATGCTGTGAAAAAAAAAGCATAAATTCTCTGCATAACATTTCCATATAGATTTCAGTGTTTTTTTTTTTTTGTTTTTTTTGTTAAGTGAATAAAGTTATTCTGGTTAAAGATATAGTAGTCATAAAAATATTTTTATTTAAAAAAGTTTATCTGAATACATTCATCCTTTATCTTATGCAGAACAGTTATTTATAAAAAGTAACCCCCACTACCTAGCTTATATATATATATATAAATGAGGAAGGTGTCTGAAAATTCATAATTCATTTTAATTCAGAAAATTATGATTTTGATGCACGAATAAAATTTTTCATATTTATTCTGTGAATCAATCTCGTAGAGCTTTGGTTTCCAAACTTTTAATATTAGGAAAAGCAACTGATTGGAATTTGTGATATTTTTAACCCTTTCTGGCCCTATGATGCTATTTGGTTTCACCAGAGTAATCTGCTTTTTTATGTATTTCTCCTTTTAACTAGGCTGGACAGAGTTTGATGTGTTCTAGACGGCAATATGATCTGGATACAAATGAACAATGAATGAATACTGTGTGAAATTAATTAATCTGGAATAAATGAATAATTTTAAACATGAAGTATTTCTGAACTGTTTTTTCACAAACAAAAAAAATGAGCCAGAAAGGGTTAATACACTCAAGTATTTTTATCAGACAAAACTAAGCAAAACCTTTTTGTAACAATTAAAATTGGAAATGTTGAGCAAAGTCCTTTGTAAGGTGTTTTAATTTCTTGTTAGTAACTTTCGTGAGTTTCAAGAACTCATCTTAATGCTGAGCTGAAATTTATTAATCTCATCTGCAAATGAAAGATTGTGTGTGTGTGTGTGATTTCTTGACATTTATTTTTAAAGAAATAGGTAGGAGAAAAAGAATGTTAGTTTGAATGTGAAATCAAAAATGAAATATAAATTTTTAGTATTGCATTTATATATTTATAATTGTATTTAAGTATTGTAGTTAACCCACATTTTCAAATTATATTTTAAAAAATAAAGTATGTTACCTAAGCAAGGAAGAATCTGACAGTTTTAATATTATTTCCACAAAACAATACCAGTATAATATCATACATTTATTATTCGGTATTAAAAATTTTCATTTACATGTCCTGTTGAGCACCTTGTTAAAACATACAAGTTACACAACATTCACTTATTGAAACAGGTTAAGTATACTTTTGATGAATTTTTAAAACAGACATTTTTAAAATATGCAAATTATATATTACTATGGGATAAATCAAAAAATTTACAAAACAAAATATAAATTAGTAACATTTCCCTTTCAGAAATTAAGTACTCATTTTCAATATTAGAACAAAATAAATAATAAGTACAGTCTTGAGACTAACATCACATACATCATCCAATCGGTGAATTGATCACAGGGATAGAAAAACTTTGGAAAAATAATAACTTTTGTAGACCTTTTTATAATAAAGAAAGGTATTAGAAGAAGTAAATTCTTGGTAGTAAATATATCTACATTAATTTTGAATAACAAAATATACGAACAGAATTATCAAGTATAAAACTGTGAGTCAACTCGTAAGCAAAACAAAAGCACTTGTATAAAAAAAATAGAAAAAAGAATATAAAAAAATCACAGAAAGAAATACAGGTCATGTGCTAAAAATTTAAATGGAAGTTTTTATAAAATATATAAAGAAAATGGATACAATTTATTAAAAAAAATCAATACAGATATAAAAGATTATAATACAACAATAAACCATTCAATTCAACTAAAAATTATTAAATGTTGGAAATGATATAATTACCTGGATAAAACAATCGTTTATTAATGTTATTGTCAACTATAAATTTAATGGCCCATTAAAATATAATACTACAGAGAAAAATTGTTTTGGTATAATAAAGTTAAAAACTGTTTACAAATAACAAAATCATTCACATTTTTTTTAAAAACTACATAATACTTTTTGTTAACAATGAATCGGTGGTTTCATTGACAAATTTGCTAAATTTGGATTTTAGAATGCCATCAAAGAACTTAATTTTTGAGTACATGATTATAACTTAGAAGAAGTTATTTTATCTGCCTTTAAATAAGTAAACAGGAAAACTTACCAACCACTGGAACTTGCATACATGTGAAATTCACTTACACAACACACATAGGACATATTTTATTATCATCCCTTCAATGAAAATTTATACAAGTATATTTCACACAAAGTAAATATAATTTTCAAATAAAATTATTTAAGAAAGGCTATTTATGTCCAGTGATTGATATGTTATCTTATTGATTAGTAGTTTTGAGGATTCAATAGAATTTTTTTCACTCATTTTATTTGAAGAACTGCAGGAATGACAGTCTAATTTAGTATGTAGAAGTTTAATGCTAAGAAATGCCAAAAGCTGATTATCTATATACAAGTTTTTTTTTTTTGTCTAAAATCAGGACAGACATTTAATTTTTTTCACTAATCACCCAGTAAATAGTGGTTTGTCCTATAGTAAAAATTTAATAATTCATCAGCTAATTTAAATTTAATTGATCAATTAAATATAAAAAGCATTGATGTTTTTTTTAAATTAGATGCTTATTAAATATTGCTTTCTTAAAATAGAATATGTCAATTCTATTATAATACTAGCATTTATACTTCACAAAACTGTTTGAAGAGAAAACTAATTTTGTAGATAAAGCTGTCAGATTTCAAGCACCAGCAATGCAAAATGATGAGCATTAAACAGGAGGAGGGAGAACAGTCAGTCACTAGGTGAAGAATAAATTGATCTATCAGGTTAATTAACATAAAGGTTTAGACGAATTCAATTAACCATGAGAAATCCAAAAACAACAAGATGTACCATCATCAAGGTCACATGCAATGCTATTAACACATTCACTGACAATGAAATGATGCAAGCTAGCACATTATGTAGTATAGAGCTCCTTAAACTAAGGGCGCAAACCCCAAATGAGGTTGTAAAATTCCATACAGTGAGTGCTTCTGTCAGCTTTTTTTCATATAAGCATGCAAAACTGATTCAAAAAAGCCATCTTAATTTAGAACACTTCCATAAAATCTTAAAAATAAACATATTTAACTAATTTTTTTTATCATTAACTAATGTTTCGTCATCCCCCCCCCTATACATGTACATTAAGGGACAAAAAATTTGTTAACAATGGAATCACAGAATATTTTATGCACAGAATCTCAGAATATTTTATGCATGCAATTTCGATCACTAGTAAAGAAAATTTAGGAAGCCCTGTTATATAAGTTAATAGACAATAATGTAAAACGATTTTAAAATATTTTATAATAAATTTAAGATAACTGCTGGAGAATTACTGCAAATCCAACATGGTAGTGAATGTGTTAATCAAAAACATAAATCAGTCGTCTCTTCCACTTTCAATTTATAAAAGGATGAAAGGAATTCTACCATGGATATTAGAAGGATGCGATTATATAAGTGTAACTATATAAAAACTCTTGAAGAAATAAACTGTTAATAAAATTCCATCTGAGAACATCACATTCTTTCCAACAAACATGGTCCTCCCAAAACTTCAGGGTATTGACTAATTACTTGTTAATTATAAATTTGATAGAATATTTTTTTAGAGGGGAAAACTTATTGTGTGGAACAATTGAATATAGAATTGATTAATTTTATGCTACAACATTAATAAAATGCAGCATTAAGTAAAAGTTCACCATCATTGCATGTGCTTGAAGACTCTATGAAATTACTGTATTTATATCAAAATACTGGAATAATTGATACTATAGGCTTTATCTCCTTATTATAACGTATCCCATATGCATGATAAAATTTTCTGGAAGCCTAAAAAACTCACACAGAAGAACATAAATCAGATTTCCTAAAAAAGTATAAATAAAGAATTGGCAAAACAGTAGCATGTTATTGCTAGATAATCTGTTTTAATATCAGTTAGAAAATTCTTGTATTTCAGTGGAAGATATTAAAAGATTTAGTTCATAAAAACCTTATTCAAATCCAATTATGTAAAAAGTAGGTTTTTTTCCCCACTGTTCAGAAGTCAAAGGAAAACTGAACAGGGTTCTATATAAAGTTTTGTTAAAAATGTGCGAAAATTGTTTGAGTTTTCTTACCTGGAATTAAATGATATGACAATACGATGATCTTCTTTCAAATAATATATATATATTGCAATAAAAAATTGACCACTGAAGTATCAACAAAATATGCTTATATACAAAAAAAAGTTGATATAACATAAATAAGATATCAAAATTCATGTATCAAAATAAAATGATAAATCATGATTTTACAACAGAGATCAATTAGAAAATGAATTTAAAATGAAAGGAGCGTTTATAACAGGATTTCTACTCACAAACCTGGGAGGAAAAAATAAATAATTTTCTTAAACTGATTCTAATAAAGAATTTTTTTTTCTTTAATCAACAAATATGTTCATAAGATAATTTTTGCTATTCCAACTAGGAAACTACATACTATTAGCAATGTGTTTTTTCTGATATTACAAGTAAATACTATTTACAGTACTTATTTTCTTCAGGTAATTTAAAAAGAAAAAAAAAATGTTTTCTTAATTTACTGAGGTTTAAGGTGGTAAGCAAGCCAGGCAAAATTTACTTTTCTAATTAAATATGCAAAAAAGTGCTGCTACAATTTATATGCAAAACAAGTAATGAACTCAATCAAGTAGAAATCCTGTGAACTATTGAAA
>BGPR01001139.1:277196-303101 GCA_013235015.1 Araneus ventricosus | reverse complement strand
ATCTACGAAATTAAACAACTTTCAATGTATATACAAAGATTCATTATACAGTATACAGCAGTTGATTTAGATTTTTTCATAATATCATATACTTTTATCTATATAACGGTCATATTCAGAACTACTTTACAAGGTTAAGAAATACACCTTAAAATTTCCAGTACTCGTAACCTGAGTTTTCATTAACTATAAAGGATGTGCAGAAAACTGAACTGTATAATGCATATATAAACAATCATAAAAAATCACCATCTGTTTCATTATCATAATCAACTGGAATTCAGAAGTAACATTGCATGCCGATCCCTTGTGCAGTCTACAATTCGAGATTTTATTCTCAAATTTCTTCCTCAATTTGAGATAAAGCAGCATCATAGCAGGCAAACGTCTTAAACCTCATATTTTCTAAAACCTAAACCTTCATTATAATTCACATTTTCTAAGCACTTTCAACTACAGGCAAGTTAATTTTTTGTATACAACAATACCATTTTTTTTCTTTTATGAAAAAATTAAAGCTAAAGCACTGAGGGAGAGGGGTTAATTAACAACTCTTCATCACTGAAAATATCAACAAATAATCATTCAATAATTTATGCTACTTACCAGAGTTAATAAATCATCACTTTTAACATTTGGTTGCTGAGTAGAAACTTTTGCCGCAGAATTATTGGAAGTATACGCATTATTGAATGGCCTAGGTGTCAGATTGCACATATTTGATGTTGGTTTTACAACAGATAATGGAGTAGGATTTTTCTTAGTAGAAGATGAAGAATCTAAACTGTTAGGCCACGAATCATCTTCTGTCGAAGAGGACAAAGAATCATCGCATTTCCCTTTCAAAGAAGTAAACTTGGTATTGTAAGGCAAGGTCTGATATTTAGGATCATTCTTATTCAAACCAAATTCTCCAAGGTCACCTTTGTGGGAACCGTGAAGCTTAGCGGACATATCATCACGAGTATGCTCTGATTCGAGAGATTCTCTGGGTAAGGGTTCTACAGCAACAACATTAGTAGCATGATAAAAACCATTGTTAACAACAGATCCACTGTAGTTTCTAGATAAGGCAGCATTGTGAATTTGGGTGGCGAGTTGCTCATTTAAGAGTCGCTTGCGGTGAAGGCGTTGAGTAAGCTCGTTGATTTTCTTGTCTAGAATGGAGATGTCCTTTTGACGAAGAGCAATGTCTTCTCTTTGCTGACAAATGTAGTTGTTTTGCTGTTCAGATAGTTTTGTTCGATACTAGAAAAGATAAATTCTCATTATATATCAAATCATTTCCCATTACTTTATAAAATTCCAAATATAAAAAAATACAGAAAAAATTTAAATAAATACATACCAGTAATGAATAACTAATACGAATGTCAACAAATTAAATTATATATATATATATATATATAAATATATATATAAAATAAGACATAGTTAGGGCTAATTAGTGCTCACCTAACTTTTATTCCCTGCACAAATGAGTTTCAATGTTAATAAAACTACAAAAGCATAAAGAATGACATTTCATTTTTTTAAAGATACAATCCTTGAGATCATATTCTACTCTACAAAATATCTTTATAATAACCAAAATTCAAAAACATGACCATTTCTGCAAACATTATTTAAAAAATATCCATTATTAGCTGTGGACAAAAGCAAAATATACAAAAAATAAATTTTTCATGGAATAGTTTGTTTATAAAATTATAATTGTTGTTAGAAACAACAATATCCTATTAAAATACACAAAAAAATACAGAAATTTATTTTCAGTCTCGAATGTTAATTTGTGAGTAAATTATGAAAAAAGGGTAGAAGATGATTATACACTTTCAAGATCACTGCAAATTAATGAACATTTTTAAAAAAATAACCTGTAGGGTCAGTTGGGGTAAAATAGGAAGAAAATACCCTACTTTTAGCTTTTCACTTAAAAAGTATTGTCAAAATACTACTTTTAAAAACCTTTTTGGTTTTTTTTCTATACATTACACATCGTAAGAGTAAAATTAAGTAAGTTTCATTAGTAATTTGATATATATATATATATATATATGTTTGCTGGGATATAGTTTTTAACCATATGCTTTGTATACCCATTTTACACCACTCACGTGAAAATGGTTATACTCTGGGGTAAAATGGGTATGCAAATCTGATACAGTAGCACATGTTAGAAAAATAAATTATTTGTTGCAGTAAAGTGATATAATAACAGTAAAAGTCAGATTTAAATAATTTTTTTATTAATTTATTTAAAAAGGCTCAAATTACACAGTAAATTTGGCAAAAAATAAAATAGGGTTTTTACTCCCAATATATGATTCAGTATATTCGTTATTCCTCAAAAAATTAATGACCTCTGTTATTAAATGAGGCTCATTCAAAATTTTTATCATTTGATCTTCTTTGATATAATCTATGTGACAACTGCAGCCAGAAAAATAAAAGTTGCACATATTAAATTTTTCAAATATTTCATTTTATAGGCATCTCCTTCAACAACCATAATTTTGCCAATTAATCCTGGCTTGCTTTTTTCCCTCAAATATAAAGCTTTTACCCAGGTACCTACTTTTAGACTTTGTATCACAGCTGTATTTTCAGTAATATTTCCAGATTGTATTGGTATTCTCTCTTCAGATTTTTAGTCTTTCTATTACATCGTCACTTGTTAAAATTTCACCAGCCCTTGTCTGCACACATTTGCGATTTTGCTTTGAATTATTCCTGTACGCAGTTGTGTAATTTGAAGCTTTTGGCAATAATACTGACAATTTTGCATATATCAAATCTTTGAATTCTGAAAAAATTTATCTTTGTGCAAGTCTTGAGGTGGAGACAAAGACAGGTTCTGAGAACTTGAAGGGATATCAGAGAAAACAGAAACATCTGGTTGCAAACTTTCAGCATTTGCCAAAGAAAGTGTTTTGTGTGGAATTGCTTTTAGGTTTTTAACTATTTAATTTAGATCCCTCTCATAACCATATCTTGCCATAAATTTTAAAAAATAAACAATTACATGCTCCTCTTCATGAGAGAAAACTGGTAATTTTCCTGATCCTTTACATGCAGGATTTTTTTCACTAGTTATGATATGGAATATTTACGTTTCATTAATTATTTATTTAAAGAAAAAGATGCTATCCTACACAAGATACAGAATATTTAAACCTAACCATATACCCATTTTACCCCATTTTCCAAATATAAGATTTAAAAAAAAAAAAAAAAATTATTTTTTTTTCCCTGGCAGAAATGTCCAAAAAAGATATTATGCTGCAATAATAAAAATTCCTCAATGATCTGGTCCAGGCAGTGAAAGTTATAACACATAACATATAGCATAAACTTGTCCACTTCAGTTTAATGTGTTACCAATCACTTATAAAGAAATTGTGAAAAAAATAATCAGTTGAGGAAATCAGAACAGCTAACTATAATATCCACCTCAAAAAACTAGAAATATAATTAAAATTCTGTTGTTTTATAAGTCGTATATTTTGACTACTCATTTTACCCCACCTGATAAAATGTCATTAAACTCTCCTAAGTTTAGCACAAAGCTTTACTGCAAAATAGAATATTTGAATATTTGGTAAAAATTTCGAACATGTATTAATAACTAATTTTTTTAAATAAATCTACAGAACCAAGTAGTCTGTAACACAAAATAAGCACCAAAAATTATTTTTAGTAATATCCCTATTTTTGAAATAACTCATTTTTATTATATGAACTAGCAGAATAATATATATTTTTTAAAATTTTTGTAAGGTTAAGATATTCTCAAACAGCTTTGTATTTAAGGACAAATTTCTTACATAGTAAAGGTTTTACCAAAGAAGCATGCACACAAAAAACATAGTATCAAAGTTAAAAATGAAAATTCAAATTGCTCTGGGTAAATTTCAAGTATAATCATGCATGAACATAAAACTGAAAATGTTCACTATACTGAGCATATTTCATGGATAATTTTGAAAATCTGTAATACTTAGAAATTCCTAATTTAATGACTGCGATAAGATGGTCAAGAAAACCATTGGACTGAAAATTATCTCTGAGACTTATCCATCTATTTACCTAAACATCCTCGCAAAGTATCCTTTTGCTCAATTCCAATGCATTCACAGTTTAAAAAGTATATCTGAACTAACTAAACTTACTCGGTTTCCACAGGAAATGTATATGCTTTCATGTTACATTTTTTAAATATTTTATTACTAGGGATTGTTTACCAGTTGTTTCTGATGGATTTAGTTGGTTAAAGTAAATAATTTCGAGATCAACTTGTAAAAAGTTTGTTGTATGTTAACACATTATTAATGGAAATTAAAGAGTCAAATAAAATCAATTATGAATAAAAAGTGGATCACCAACTTCCCCCAAGCATCCATTTGATAGGCACTCTGATACTCTGTAACTTGAAGTCCTAATTTTTATAATTTTTTTAATTGATTTGCTTTTTTATTTGTTTCCTACATATTTTTAAATAGGGAAGTAACGAATAGTGATTTGGCTGAATAGCTGAATATTTAGCCAAATTTCAGACCAAATACCTACCTTTTAAAAGCATTTTACTTTTGATTTTAAACAAAATACTGCTCAAATTTTAAATATTTAGCTAATCAAAATAATATTTAAAATATAAAACTATTTTAAATAATTTATTATTTGTACACTTAAAAAATATTAACACTTTGATGCATTTTTTGTAATATTCTAAATATTCCAATGCCAATAATAAAATGTTAGAAACCCTCTTCATTTTGGATTTGCTAAACAGAAATAAAATAAAGTCATCATTGCAGAACATGGCAATAACAAACACAAAAGAAAATCCAGTGGATAAATTTAGGTTATTAGAAGTAAATTCCTATTTTTATAAAAATTTCTAATAGCTAGGATAGAATGTACACTTAATTGGTGGAAAAAAAAACAACAGGAAAATTTTTAAGATTTGCAAATTTAGATCCTGGAAGCACACTACACAACAAGCACTTATTTTCTAAAGTTTGTAATATATATGTATGAAACCCAAACAGAACAGACTTCTTCCTGAAAATGCTGAACAATTATTGTTCTTGCAGCATAATTTCAGGTTTTACAATGATAAATGATAAGCAACATTATTAAATACACTTATGTTCAATGCAACTTAAAATTGGGTAAATGTTAGAACATTTTTTAATCAATGCAATAAATAGTAATTCTGCAATATTCTTTCTTAAATGCAGTATAGGGCTAAAATGATTACATAATAATGTATGATTGCATACATTATTATGATTAATGATTTCATTTTAATTGACAATTAAAAATAACAAGTAAGTAATATTTCAATGCTGAGAGCACCATACTACAGTTGTGAAAGTACAAACATCACAGATGACTGTTCCAAGTGAGAGTTTGCTGGGATCTGACAATTCTAAATTCTTTTAGTTCCTGGTTGTGCACTGGTTATGTAAGGAGTTAGGGCAATGTTTAAGAAGGACTGTGTTTAGTTGTCACACTTCCACATTAAATAAAAAAGCACATTAAAAAAAATTATTACCTTGAATATATTTGGCTGAATATCTGTTTAGTATTCGGCCAGCTGAATAGGCCAAATACTTGTTACATCCCTATTTTTAAAGATGCCACTGATTCTCTACTTAAAACATCATAATAGGTTCTAACTGTGAAGATATCTTTCATCTCATATTTCAAAGGAAAGAAGGTATTTAGGTGGATTATCATCTATTAATATTAAAGAAATACGTACAGTTACTTTCAGAATCTATTTCCCTTAGCATTAAAAAACTTTATCAATCAAACCACTTATAGTAGCTTTAAAAAAAGTTAACTCCAACAGAAGGTAACTTAAAAATATGGAATTTAGTGACTAAGTAAACATTTTTCATATTTAATTTTTTTATTTTCTTTCTCTATATTTAATGTTTTCTCATGAACTCTAAAATGAAATGCTGCATTTTAGATGAAAACTTACCAGTAGTTCTCTTCTTAAGTTTTCAAGTTCCGATGCAGTAGACGACACCATGCAATTTTTTCTGTTTTTATTATTTCTGATTTCATCCAGCTGCCTGGTAAGCTCATCTACTTTACTCACAGCAAGATTTAACTCCTTTTCCTTTTCACAAAACAATGCTCTGATAGAATCCAGTTCTGTACCTGAATAAAATAAAAAATCAAACTACAAGAAACAGATAAATAGTTTTGAAAATATTTGTAAACTTTTAAATATATAACTGCAAGAAAAAAAAAGCAAATTTGAAATAAATAACAGTTAAAACATAAGACTTTGAAATCAATTATATAAAGTAGAAAAATAAGAAAATACCTAAAGAATATACTCATGCCTAAAGCATTTTATATTAGAACAAGCTATATAACAGCAACATTTTGTTGCTTAACATGCAACACCACCTTATCTCAATTTTTCTCAACCAAAAATGAATATTTCTGAATTCTTTTTAACATCCAATATAAACACGAGACTACATGTCCCAAACAGATGTGAAAAAAAATCAGAAATATTCATTCTTGGTTCAGAAAAATTGAGTATTTCCTTCTTTGAAATTTCAAAAAATTGAGACGGGTAGTGCTGCATGTTAATTGTAAAACACAAAAAGAAAATATTATTAGCAGTACTTAAAATGTATAATATGAAATTTTATTGAGATTAATTGTTAATTTTAATATGATTTTTTAACATATCAAGTAAACCAGAATTTGTGATTAATATATTACACAAAATGAACTATGCCTTATGACTCTCTGAAGCATCTTCTTTGTCAGAGATAAAAATTAAACAAATCTAAACAATCTAAGATGGTAAATTAAAGTTAGCAATAGCTTGAAATGTGTCTCTTCATAAAATCCAACCAGCTTGATTAAAATTAAGGAAAACATGCAGTGAAATTTGTTTTGATTGAAAATAATGGAATGTATCCAAGACAAAATTTCAAATAACGCAATGCTTTAAAAATTCATAAACAATATTGAGGAGTAAAGTTGGAGCTACTTTAATACTGGGTATGAAGATATGAATATTCCTTAAAACTGTATCTTATGTGTTTCACCTAATGAATACAAGATTAATAGAATTATGAGCAATTCATAAACAATTATTATTTTCAGACACTAATTAAAAAATATACTAAATAGTTTTACGTAATAATTTTCAGGCACTAATTAATTTTTTTACAAATATGCATGATCTAATATTTATAAACAAGATCACTGGCATTAGTTTCAGAGACCATTAATTACATAAAAAAGACAAGTTTGTAAATTAGAGGTTCATAAAAATGTTTCAACTGCATTATTTTAAAAAAAATAATGGAAACAAACATTTCATGACAATTATAACAAATCAAAGAAATGGAAGAAATTTAAATATTACTCATTAACCACCTAAATGGCCTATTATTTTGATTGAACAGCTTTAAATATTCAAGAATGAGAATTTACTGATATTTAATCAGATCACTGTAATCTCAAGAATGTTTAATGGACAAAATTTGAAGAAAATATACATATACATATGAATTGGTCAGCTTTGAGTTAAACATGAGAAATAGAAAAAGCTGATTCAGCCATTTAGAGGGTTGACATAGACTAAAGGTTCTCAACTTGTGGTAAGCATACTCCTAGAGAAGTACAGCATATCAGTTAGGGGTACACAAAAGTAATGTTGGTAATGGCCGAAAACACAAAACAAAAGGGATTAAAATGAAAAAAAGTTATAGGATTCTGTCTTGCCAAGTTTGTAAGAAAAGTACCAAGAAATCAATGCTAAAGCAATAATATATTTAATATCTTTCATGAAACAGAGCTTGTTGAAAGAACACACTGGTCTTATATAGATAAATTCAACATAGGTCCAGACATGAGATTATATATGTCTTCTAATCTAATTATATTAGGTACTTTTCCGTTAGCCGGGCGCAAGTGAAAAATCGCCAAATAATGCAGAATTCTGCCAAATTTCTTACAACCATTCTCTGTTGTCATTCGCTTCGCTTGGCGTCTTGGCTCGCGTTTGGTTCACAATTGGCGACATTTGCGCCCGGCTAACAGAAAAGTACCCTATATTAAACTAAGCTCCATGAAACACATTGATGAATTCATTGAAATTGTATCCCATTTCAATAGTCGATTATCACAATGAGTATCTGTTAGCTTTTATCATAAATTAATGCAAAAATATTTCAATGCAGCTTTCATTTGTTAAGAAATGGAACTATTACTATTATAAAAAGATGAAGTGGAATAAATGTAAAATCAAAAATAACTCATACAGATGTTAAGTTAATTTGAGTTATTTGACTCTTAAGCTAAACTAAGGCCTTAACATTATTAACAAAAATTTGTTTGTGAAAGGATGGTTGGGAAAGGAGGGAGTACTCAAAAATTAAAAGACAAATCAAAGGGTATGGGAGAAAATAAAGATTAGAAACCACTGGTAAAGGTTAATGCTGAAAATATTTACTGCCAGCAAAATATTTTGATTATATTCATAAATTAATATGGAATTTATATCAAAGAATATCATCTTTATTTAATTTATAATATCAATATGCATAAATAGTTACCAAGATTATCATTGTTTGTTTTCTGTTGTTCCACTTGCCCACGCAATGCTCTCAGCTGCCGAAGCTTATGCTCTTGAGTATCAATTTTATCACGAAGATTCTGTAAGCAAGCAGGATCTAACTGATGCTCAGCCAAATTGTGATGACGAGCTTCTTGCTGCTTCAAAAATTTTAGCCGTTGCTCTTTAGCTACCAAAAGTTGTTGTTGTGCTTCGATTTGATGCTGCTGCCTTGCAGCCATCTGTCGTAACTCTGCAAGAGTCATTGCTGCATCTTCTGGTAACTGATGAAAAAAATAAAAGGGCACATTAATTTATCACAAGATCAAAAATATATACCACCAACATAAACTAGCTAAATAACTATATGCATTGTTTCACTGAATGGAAAATTAAATAATTT
The DNA here is from genome assembly GCA_013235015.1 of Araneus ventricosus. Classification (NCBI taxonomy): domain Eukaryota; kingdom Metazoa; phylum Arthropoda; class Arachnida; order Araneae; family Araneidae; genus Araneus; species Araneus ventricosus. The sequence goes on along the minus strand of BGPR01001139.1, from coordinate 294,096 downwards.
AGTAGCAACCGTTATAAAAATTCATTCCATGAGAAGCAAAAATAAATAACAGTTTGAGAATTTTCAAATCTTCAATTTTATGGTCATACTATATAACTTACGTTTATATCAAGATTTAAAAGTAGTGTCACAGAAGTACAATCATAATTTTGAATGATTCTAATCCTAACATGTATTTCTATCAGCATGATGATATACAAGAGAGAATATTTAAAATAATAATTTTTTTCTGAATTCTATTAACCCTCCTAGAGGCGGAGACGTCTTTTTCAGTTTCAGTACAAAAGCAAAAAGTTCATTATTTATTGGTATATTTTCTTCAACAGCCATGGCTAAAGTATTCTTGTGATTTCAGAGACTTGATTAAATACAAAAAAGATCAGCTCATTCACTTTAAAAGCTAAGTTTTCTAACCTGAAAGTTAAAACATCAAAATAATTAGGTACTCAGAGGGTTAAGGAAACATTTTTATACATGTGAAGTTAAAAACCTATACAGAAACTCTGCCAGCTTATTTTTTATTAGGGTTTTCAATTCCTACTATTAATTCACACTCTCCCTATATATATTTATATATCTTGTTCAAATTTTCAATCGTTAATAAAATACTTTTTATTCATCCACTCACGTTCAAATACATTTTTTTAAACTTGTAGTGGATGACACTTGATGTTAATATAGTTTTTTCAATTTTTTTTTTCTTTGTTGACCTAAGCAGGAATTGACTTTAATTTTTTTTATATTACTTGTTTTATAAGTAAGTACTTGCTTATGAATTTTTTCAATGAGATAAAATGATGAAAGCAACATTTAATAAGATCTAATATTACACATGACATTAAAAATTTGCAAAAAATAAACTTCGTCTTAAATAAAACATCGCACAGCATATTAGAGTATGAAGCAGGCAGAAATTCATGATAGAAGTCAATGCTTTCCTTAGCCTTCTACTAAGCACATACATGCCAATATTGGAATGGTGGTTCTCTGTAACAGGTCTACAAGGGTGGTAGACACAGGCGTGCGCAGACACACGGAAACCGACTTGTGTCAAAATTTTGAATTTATGAACTTATTTATTTCATCATATTTTAACTAATCATATATATTTCTACTTTTTTTTTAAAAAAATATCTTATCTGGATAGATAATACAATTATATATATCACTAATATCGGAAGAATTAGAAATGATTATATGACATTTTTCAAAAACATGAGATGTAGAAAACCTGGCCGTCGTATCCATAAAGGAATACAAATAAAATGACCATGCAAAAGGGAGAAGAAACTCATTTCCGTAGAAATTTTAATCTTGTCAGTAGTTCGCAGAAATTTTCGATAAAATCTGTAGCAGTTGGCATGTATGTAAACAGTTTTAAAGTAAATTCATACCGAATTCATATTATGAATAATAATTCAGAACAATTTTCTTCTTATGCAATTTCACAATTAACAGTATAAAAACAGCTTGAAGAATTGAATCAATGATGCACTTTTCATTTTATTTTTAAGAACATATCTAAATAAAAAGTTAAAAAACTAAGTTAACATAATTTTTTAAAAAGATTCTGAAGAAAGATAAGAGCTGCAGGGTTAAATGCTCAAAGTTCTTAATTATCTAAACTAATAAACTTTTTATTATTTTATAAATACAAAATATTGGTTGTAGTTATAAGCAATTTTTCATTACTTTTTATTTTACAATGTAAAAAAGATGTATTAAATTTTATAATACAAACCACACTATCAGAAATTTCTCAGTTTTCCATTAATGACAAATATATATATAATAAAATGTACTAATAACTAAACAGAACATTCAAGAACTACTTATGCCAATAATTTAGAATTTTTAGGTTCTATAAAGTGTTCATTAGACAAGATAAAAGACATATCAATGTTATATAAAGCATTGTTTTAATTTAAAAAATCACAATGAAATAGAGGAAAATTCATAAATACTGAAATTTACTAATCAATGATTAGCGCAAATATTGCTTACATTAAATTAACTGAAGTAGCAAAGACAATGTACTACAATATTTTCGTGATATTACCAAATATAACAATATTGTAGTGCATCTTTTAGCTACTTGAAAAAGTTGGCCTGACAGCTGATTTCAGTTAAAGAAAGTTTCAGAATACCAATATACAGAGATAATATAATGGTAAAAATTTTCAAATTACTTATTACATGTTTTATCGGCAGGAATAAAACAGAGAGTATTAAGAAATTTTACAATTTAAAATTCATCGTTATTTTCAAATTTGCATATACTTTTAATTAATAAAAAATTTCAACTAATTATATCGATTTGCAAACCATAAATAATACTAAAAACAATTAAATAATAATACATACAATTCTTATTAGGAAACTTCATCCTTTTAATTATAGTCTAGGTACATTAAAAAAACAAAAAGCATGCTCAACACAAATATAACTGAAATTATCGTAATTTCCTCCGTTTTATTTAAACCAAGCACAATATATTAAAGATTCGTTTATATTCCAACATAAAAACAATATCGGAATTATAGACACATTTTTTTATATCGACACGTAAAGGTCATGCATTCCAAAACTTAAATATAGTAAATAGACAGTATTAAACAACTTACTAAAACCATGTTTAAAGACAATGTTTTCTGCCAGAGTTATGCGATGGGGCGTTTAATTAAATCAGAAAAGGAAAGGAGTTAAAAAGCACACTTAGCAACATCACGAAAAAACTAAAACTACAGAAAGAAAAAGGAAAAAAATAGCATTTGAGACTTTTCACCTCTCCCCGTTACATGTTTTACTACATCGCGGCCATTCTAAACAGAGAAGGGGTGGGGGGAAAGAAAGGGGAAATTTAGAGAGCCTATGAAGACAGAAAGTAGAGATCAAAATTCTTTGTTCGGTTGTTAGTTACTAACTGTTCCACTGAGAGCGCTTTCACCCAACATGGTCCAGATTCAGGCATTAGGGTCTATTCTGGTACCCCTGGTTGGGTTGGGAGACGTCACTTTTTCCGTATTTTACCCACGAAAATAGTGACCCCCCCCAACCCAACCAGGGGTACCAGAATAGACCCGATTGAGTCCAGTGAATAGTCTGTATCTGTTAATAAATGTATCGATACGAAAGATTAAAAGACATAACGCAACATTTTAAATAGAAATATTTGAGATAAAAAGATGAGGCTTCCGGACCAACGTATCTGATGAGCGCAGGACAGCTTAGAGGAAGACTTAAGCGAAGACCAGGATTTGGGTACCTATTTTACCTCAAGAATGGAATATATTTAATTTTTCTGCCAACCCTGCAAACTCAACCTAAATTTTTTAAGAATAAACTATTATTTTTTCACAATTGGACAACTCCTTTCCACTTACGATTTAAAAAATATCAAATTTCGTGGGGAGAGTTTTCTGATTTCTTTTTATTTTGAATGCACGAAACTTCTGTGCTGAGGATCCACTTCCGGTTACCCTTCGATGAAGCATAACACCGGAAATCGGCTATGGGAACGAAAGTTCTATATTACCCCGAATAAACAAAAAAGAAAACTCGTCCATTGAAGACTCGGGATATAATTAAACTTTTGATGTAAAAGAAAGCACGACAAATTAATAATTTATACTATTTGGCTTATACTTTCAAAAAAAATGGACGGGTGTCTCTGCGAAACGGGCGCTGGGATTGAGGGGCGTAGACTTACTTACCTTACTCAACTGTGACTAAAGTAGCTAGCTCTATGTGACTATTAACTCTATAGCGAATATTGGTCTAATGTGACTCTGTATGTAGAATTTTTCGTGATTTTCATCAACTTTGCAATTCGACTGTGACTAAACAGTAATTACAAATTCTAAAATTATTTTTGCAATCTTCAATGTCTACCTTTCTCTGTTAAATGAAACTAAAACCAATTCTCTATGTTATTTGGTTGCGGAACTATAAGTGTTTAACTTTAGCACGATATTCGACGTAATTCAACAATTCCTGAGTAATATTTCGCGCGATCGATGAATGAATTGCCTTAGTCTGCGTCGCTGCGCGGCATCAAAATTTCCCGTGATTTTCACCAACTTTGCAGCTCGAGTGTGACTAACCGAACCCCAGTGGCACAGGAATATTATATAATATTTCCACAATGTTATACCCCAAAGAGCAATTTTAGCTTGCAGCAAGCTTACACTGCAAGTCTGTAAGGTTGACACGACAAGAGTGCAAGCTTGAAACAAGTTTGAAACAAGCTTGCAGAAGCGACGAACTTGCAGTAAGCTTGCGACGTCAAACTCATTGCAAACATAGCAAAAACAGAGTACGAAAAAAACCTCAGATTAGAACTCGCGACCTACCGCTTCCAAAGCGGACGCTTTAACCACTCGGCCAGATAAACTCTGAGAGAAGAAAATAGATTTCGCTAATAATAATTCGATTTATTTTAAACTCTTTTTTTTTTTTTTTCTTTCTTGATTTCATTAATTTTTTAAATTTTGTGTTGAGAACATGATTTGAAATCAAAGAGAGAGCGATTTTCGCCAATAACTACGTTTTACTAGTACAATAAATTATGAAATTAGGTTTCAAAAGTAATTACTTTTAAAATGGGACAAAATGTAAGTTATTATTTTTCAACAAACATTGACTGTTTTTTGAGTTTAATTTTGTTTATAAAAGTTAAAATTTCAACATTAAAAAAAAGGCGATATAGTTTTCTTTAAAGTGCGAGTTCTATATGTAGTAAATAGATGGAAAATGTTTCAAAAAAATTTTTTTTATAAAAAAGTTAGTTTTTTCACAAATTATCATTGATTTATTGAATTAATAAAAAGAAGGACGGTCTAGGAGATGCTATTAAAAATCGAATGTTTTTTTAAAACAGATACAAAGATAATTATCTCTTTGTGCTATCATCTTTGCATCAAGCTTGTTTTGCAAACTTACAGCAAGCTTGCATTGCAAGGAGGGGTGGCGCTAGTTGTCACGGCGTTGCAAGCGAGGGTGGCGATTCTGCATTGTTAGATTGCCACAAGTTCGCTTCAAGCTCGACGCGTCAAATTTGCCATGACAAGGTGATATCAAGTCAAAATCAAACTTGCTACAAACGTACGTGCTATCTGAGACAATATTATGAACACCGAGGAACACTGAATACCGTAACAATGTATTGTATTGTATGTATCAGTATTTACGAGATACTTAATTTTCACAAATAAAATAAAAAAAGATGTTTTTTATAAAAATCTTCATTTTAGCTCAGGATATCACTCGATTGGAGGTTTTATTTCAAAAAACTCCACTGGAACAATTATTCTTTAAGATGCTGAATATTATATCATACTATACAATACAATGCATACAATATTCTAATTTCTACATTTATTGACGTTTATTAGTATTTTAAGGTGAAGTTATTCTTACAGTCGACAGATGGCAGCATGATCATATTATAACACTACATTTTTCAACGTTTAATCATATGTCCGAAAAAATATTTTACAAAATGTTCATTTGAATAATAATGTTTACACAATTATTTTGTTTTACTGTATATAAAAGGCTGGCCGGATTCTGCTAAGGAAGTTAACCTTAAAAAAGCTCTCACATATGGATTATCTATTGTTCTGCGAAAAAAATTAGTGTTATTCTCATTGTAAAAATATGTATGTGATTTATTGTTGCGAATCTTGTATTTGATTTTCAATTAATACTGTAATTATAAATGTTAAAAGCGTCTCGTAATACATTGAAATAGTAATAAATAAATTTCAAAATTATTTTAAAGCCTTTCAAACATATTATTATAATTACTTTTAAACCTTATTGTCTCATTTTATTAAATTAGCAAACTTAGATATAAGAGCTAAAATTGCTTCCTCTTTGACTTCAAATTTCATTTTTAACTCAAAATTGTAACGATAAAAGATAATTTAATTAAAAAGACTATTCAATATTAATTGTGAATGTGCATGAAATTTCGTAGAGATCCGAACTCTGTAACTACATTTTATTATCATCATTTACGCTTTCTGGTGCAAATCTCGCTAGTCTAGTGGTAAGGTCCGGTTTGGTAAGCGGAAGGTCCCATGTTCAAAGCTCGCTGTTAGTAGAGGTGTTCAAAAAATAATAAAGTGTTACCCAGAAGTTCAGTACTTAGGAATTAAGCGATTAATATTTTTCCATGCTTTTAAAATGTATTTTTTAAATATTCAGTATATTGTTATATTATGCAATATTATGTAATATTATTCAGTATAGTACAATATTATTTAATATGGTATAATATTATACAGTATTACATGACATTATCCAATGTTATGAAAACACATTGTACAATATTGAAAAAGTCTTACGTTTTACACTGTTTCAATATTGGGGGAAAAAATTGTACAATTTTACTTTTTCGAATTTTATGATATTAGGCAATATTATGTGCTACGTGGGAATTCCAGATTCTAAAATTCTTTTTGCAATCTTCAATGTCAACCTTTCTCTGTTAAATGAAACTAAAACCAAATCTCTATATTACTTGGTTGAGGAGCTATAATCGTTTAACTCTAGCGCGAAAAAGCGTCATAATTTTTTCCTGTCGCGACACACCATTACACCACTATGGAGAGACTTAAGTCTGGGTGAAAACTTAATAATAATCAGATGTGTAATTTGTAGAAAGTTTTTACACATGATATTAATTCCTTCCTCACGAAAGTGAACTTCCCTTTTCAAAATTTGCACACTTTCTGTTCTCTGCGTTTGGCGACTTTGTGTTTATTTCGTTACCCAGTTTGACATATATAAGAGAATCTAGAATGCATTTCAAATATAAAAAAACTATGTACTTTTTCTTGACCCACTCTTTGACCCCTTTGTGTTACCTGTAGTTGACAATTTTAGTATCAATAGAGCCTCACCACCAGAGGTGTAGTAAGAGCCGTTCAGGCACTACTTTTTTTTTACGAGAAGTAAATGACAAAAAAAAGCTGTTTGATACCTCCTTAAAACAGCTCTATCTTTGTCTAATCCTTATCCTCGAAAATATGTTTGATATTTCTAATTAATAAAAATAATAAGCCACTGGCAAGCAGTGGAGAGAAGGGGTTAAAACATTAAGGTTACAAATATTTTAATATATCTAATGTTTTGATACTGAAAACCCAAGTGTATTTTCTATACTACTTACCCATGTCATGATTTTACGTTGAAATTAATTATTATTAATATAACTTGAAATTAACATAAACTTAAGAAAAAATATTCTTCAAAATTTCAATGTTTTGAATTACAATACACATTATGTTAATGTTTGAGAAAAATAAAATTTTTATATTTTTCTTATCTTTTATTTAGGTTAGACCCTTAAGCTAACCTAAGCCCTTGACATTATTGATAATAACTTCTTTGCACAGACGGATGGTTGGTGGTGGTGGGGGAGGATATGTCGATAGGGGGTACACGAAAATATAAAATTTAATAAAGGGGTACGCGAGGAAATAAAGGTTAGGTACCCCTGAGATTGACCATTCATTTCGCCATACACGGTATAATTTTTTTTACAAAATAACAATTTTTTGTATTTTTTTTAAATTGTCGATTTTGACGCAAATGTTTCAACCGCTCTTTTCTTCTTATTTATTTAGGAAAGAATGTTGGGCATGTATCACTTTACCTCCTTCTTTCCGCCAGTGAATAACGCATTATTCGAGATAGCCCGTGCAACGCCGGGACACGCAGCTAGTATAAAATAATAACTGCAAAATATGAATTGTTTCATCGTTGACATTTTATTATTTCATTTCCTAGATATAATAATTATGCATTATAAATGTAAAAAAACCATTTTATTATGAAGTAATCCCCTGCTTACCCCTCTATCACTCGTTCCCTTCTGTCTTCCCTCCCCCTATGATACCACCCAGGTGAGAGAGTTTCGGCACTGTTTAATTAACAATTACATATATCACTACTCACCACCGACGTAAAGTCGAAAAATTTGATTTTTACACCTTTAAAGAACTGCTACACCATGTCAAAGTGCCTATGTTGAGTCCCTTATAGCACAAAATATTGTACGATATCTCTACAATGCTGCTCGATATTCTGAGTAGCGCGCAATATCTTTAAGTTACTAGTTTAGTTATATTAACGTCCCGTTTTGAAGCAACACGAGGGCTACTTTGGGACGGACCTCGTAATTTTGAACCGCGGTCAGACACCTGGGTCCAGACTTCCTCACCACACCAGTAGGGATTGCAATCCGGAAAGCCGGATCCGGTAATCCGGCATTATTAGACGTCTACCGGATCCGGTAAATTAAAAAAAAAACATGAAACCGATTTCTTGAAAAAATACTCGCGTTGCTGCATGAGTAGATACTTAAATGCGTACGAGTCGTTCGACGCTGACTCACCCGCTACCACATTCCGCGCCTGGCTATCATAGAAAGATTTCATAAGCTCAAAGTGTGTATAGTTAAAGCTTTGATTGATATAAGATCTGACACAAAATTTAGCGACCTAGAATGTCTAAAATAAAAGACCAGATTGACAGTTTGCAGCCATTTAAGTTGGCTGTAGAAGCACTATGTAGAAGAGACTCGACCCTATTAACTGCTGAAACAACACTAAAGTTTATTTTAGAGGTTTCTTACTCAAGACACAGTGTTAAGTGCTGAATTATCTGAGGCACTGCGTGTGAGGATAAAAGAACGCCGCACTATAGTAACAGGAATATTAATATACTTACAGAATCCAAAAAATTATGATGATGATACAAGACGAGCTGATGATACATTTACTATGCTGAAAAAAAAAGTTATACGACTAGAAATGAAAAATATCTTAGAAAGAATTATTCAAGATTATAGCTTTAATGAAAACGTAGATAATATAGTAGAAAATAACTTAGATTCATAGTCATTGAAAAATGATTTGACACACATTACAGAAAGAATTACAAATACAAATCCAACAAGATATGAAAACCTATAGCATAAATACCAAAAAAAAGAGAAAGATTTTGAGAAAATATTAAAAAAGGAAATGACTGCACATGAAAGTGAAGGAGTTCGAGCAAAATACTTGTCTTCTATTCATGAGTATCTGTTGACAATAAAACCGACAAGTGTAGAAGCAGAAAGGGCCTTCTCGGCCACTGGTTACATTTGTGGCTCTGTAAGAAGTCGATTGGCAGATGACACAATTAACACTATTTGTTTCCTACGATCCTTTTCTCAAAACCAAAAGTGAGTTTTTTTTATAATTGTTTTATTTAAAATAATAATTTAAAGTAAGTATATTAAAAAATAAGAAGTTTTAAACTCGTTATTTTGATAATTGTGAATATAGGAATAAAAATTGAATTATAGGAATAAGACTGCTTGGCGTGCCTAAATTACCTATTTATTGTGATCTCAGTTGATAAGCTTGATTTAGTTAGATTTAATATAAGTTACTTACATAATGTAATGTAAGTTACAATGCAAGATGTCATTTGTGAAATCTAGTAAGTGAGACTGAACATAACCGCCCGTCATTATCTAATTATTACTAAACTAATAAAGTTGTGTAAATAAAGTTGATTTCATAAGAAATAAAAGTTTTTTTTATAAACTTTGTAATTAAGTCACCTGGTCATCTTTTATACAATTGATTTTGGAATGAAAAGGCAAAATATTGTTGATGTTACCAATCCGGCCGGATCCGGACAGATTGATGGGAATCTGGCCGGATCCGACCGGATCGAAATAGGTGCCGGATTGCAATCCCTACACACCAGCGGAGGTTTTTGCCCCCCCCACCCGCCTACGTATTATTTAACGTGCAATAGGCCCACATACACGGGGGATCTTCAGTGGAATCGGGTTTTGAACCTGGAACCTTGCGACCCTGAAGCCAAGACCCAGACTCGTTAAAATCATTGCTAAGCGCTATTCATATCAAAACAATAGTACAACTAAGGAAAATTGAGCATTGCTAAGTGCATGCATATTAAGTCAACAGAGTAGTTAAGTGTTGCCAAGCGTTACTAAGAGACGTTCATATCAAGTTTGTACAAATAAATAAATAAAAAAAAATCTTAAAATTAAAAGTGCTATTATTATGTTTTCAAAATAAGGAAAACTAAGTTGTGGACAGCGAATGGTCCAAATAGAATCTTCGGCTTGATATTATAGATTCGATACTCGTAAGCGAATACGCGTCTCCAGACGTTCATACCAGGACATAATGAAGCTCATACTCCGAGTCCTATGGATACAATAAGGAGTCCAAAAATACCAGGTCCAGGCGCTGTTTATACAAGTTAAACCTCTTATGATGAAGGGGAGGGGAGAGAGAAAAGAGAAAAAATCATAGTATGACTCGCGAGCGCCACTTACCCTCGGTACGTCACTGTCAGTATGTAAAGTCTTTAAAGGTTAACCGAGTCCCCCTCCTACCAAAGGGAGAGGGCCTAGGGAGGAAAAAAAGGAATGGTGCTTCCGGTCAGTCACACAAACACCAAGAAGAAGAGAATGGGGGGGGGGCATAAAAAACATGATATGATAAAAAGCATGATATGAAATATTTCTGTTGCTTCCATAGCAATGATGGGAATGGGAAGATGGAATTTCAAGGTTTGTCAGACTTGTGTGAAGTGGCTCAAAGGACGGAGACAAAAATAAAAGGTTAATTTAGCTGCCGGCCGAAGGGTCAGAGACACAGGAGAGGGCAAAGGAAAATCAACGAAAGACGTTACAGTGAAAAACTGTTTAATTAAGTTTTAAAGTGTTATAAGTACTTAGGCTTGAAAACATTTCTACCCAGAGCAACGCGGGTATATAAGCTAGTCTATACTTATAAAAGGCAGTGTTTGTGTGTGTGTGTGTGCCTGCGTGCGATGTCCAGACCAATCTATCGCACTTACAAACTTGAAATTTGGCACACAGGTAGTCTTAACGGTGACTCAATGCACCTCGAAGCCTGAATTTTAAAATTTAATCTAGAAAATTTTTTATTTAATGTTTTGTGTTAGTTTGGGTGTTTTTTCGCACATTTTTGGTCGATCCATGAGAAATAATGATCGGGAAAAAACAATCGATGCGCCATCAAATAGAGCAAACAATTATCGTTTTAATGACGTTTGTTTTGAAAGTCTAACGTAATTTCCTGAATTTTGAGAATTTTTTAAATAATAGTCAGTTTTCGAATGAGATTTTAAGATTTCAAAATCAAATGACCCCATTTCACGTTCTAATTTCCTTATATTCTTGAAAAGTTTCGAGCTAATAAATAAAATGGTTCTCCTTCATTTAAAACAAGAACGGTTAAAATACCAATTTAAATCGATTTTTAATTAATTTTTTAGTTGATGGGGTCAGAGAAATTTTTCAGAAGGAATCGGAATACGGAAATTCCGTTCAATCCAAGTGTGCGCCATCTGGCGGAAAACATTAGAGCTATGACTTTATTTGGCATCTTGCCATGAATAAGGGTTACGGGAATATGATGAATTACTTTTATTGCTTGAGTTTGAATGAATTATTAAACCGTTTAAGCAGGTTTATGCAAATGGTTTTTTTTCTCCTTTTGGTTATTTTTTCTTTGTGAGCGTCTGTCTGTTATGTTCTGATCAATTTCGCCTTACACTTCAAGCTCATGATAGACAATTTTTTAATCTAGGGGGGATTGCGTTCTGATTTATATTTTTTATACTTTTGATTTGTTTGTAAAGTTTATTAAAAAACACATGCTGTTTAAGTTGCTTCTTGCTGTTTATTAATGATTTTCACGTTGCAATTTTTTAATATAGTTTTGGATTAACGTACTCTGTACTGTTTTCCTACAGCTCAAATGTCATAATCGCGAAGCAAAATAAAGGGGAAAGTCAATAATGTTCTATCTTCTGTTTTGATTTTGTTTTCAAAACTTTTTCGTGTCATTGTGGGCGGTTTTTTTTAAATTTGTGGAAGTCCCAATTCCACGGGCAACGCCGTGCGGGTACTGCTAGTTATTAATAATAGCCAGATTTTTATGCTATTATTATTAGTAATAACCGCGATTAGTATTAATAATAACCGATTAATCACATTGACCGTAATACATCGATAAAACACATATGTTATTAACTAAAAACAAAATAAATTCAAAATAATTAATTTTAGTCAAAATAAATTTCAATACTTTGACTGAAATATATAATTATATCGTCATATGATTTGCAATTTTTACAGAAATTTAAAATTATATGAGTAATACAAATGAAAACTTCAGCATTATTGATCTGGCTTTTTTTCTAAATGCGAAAGTGGATATCTATTTATTTCTTAAGCAAATAATTTCCCTTTAGGAAGTAATCCTTTCAGAAGTAAAGGAAGCAGGCTGAGTCGGCATTAATTTTGCTGACACTGCATTTCCCCTAGATGGTTGAGTCAATGAAAAATTAATCCTTCGTTAAAAGCTTCTTTTTCTCTACGTCAAGATCGCAAGTCACAGTCGAAATGTCATAGAGGTTTCGATATTTTTTCGAGAAAAGATTTACCTTACTTTTTTTCGCTAATGGAAGTCAATATTTCTTCTTGTACGGAGAGTGGTCAGAAAGTATTGGACCCATTTCAAAACTTAATAAATAAATTAAAAAACTAATAAAATTAAAACTACGGGTTTTTTAAAAATAAGAGCGCATTTTAAAATGTTTTTTATTTCAACGTGTCGTTACAGCGGTCTAGGTGGTCGTAAATTATTGGACATCTCCCATTTTTGAGAACCATTATCTGCAAAGCTATTAAAGCTAGAAGAAAAATAAAAGCATGTATTTGAAGGGAAATTTTACGCTCTTTAATTTGTTAAATCAATTGTAATTCGGAAACTGAATTGTTTTTGAGATAATGAAGAAAATCTAAAAGTTTTTGAAATATTCAAGAAAAACTAAAAAATGAAACCAGAAAACGCGCATTGGCTTCTGCTGATCGGTAGCCATTGCGTATGGAAATCTCTCGTTGTAGCAAATTTAGAATGCCGTAATGCTACGCCACCTGTCTGAAAATTTGTTTTATTTTCTCTCTCATTTAAAAGAAAAAACGCAGTTGTAACATCATTAGGTTTTTTTTTTAAATTTTTGAAATAGGTCCAATCATTTATCACCACCTTGTAATATACTTGATTGTTTTGTCCTTAAAATTATTCGTCATTTTTTTTCTCTCCCGTCAAAAGACTCGTTGTAAAATATAGTCAAACTCTGTTATAATGAACTCTCAACGGACTGATTCAGAAGTTCGCTATAAACGAGGGTTCACTATATCCGATTTTTTAGATATTGGCTACACAAGATTTCCCATAATCCTTAAATACATATCTGTACTAAACAAATTAATTACACTAAATTGTAATGGACTGTAATAAATTAAAATGAATATTTGTTCTTAAAAAATTAAACAGTGAAATTAATTGTACTTGCATTTATTTCTTAAAGTATGAAAATAAGTAATGATTTTTCGTTAAAGAGCTGAAACTAGGCTTGAAAAATGGAAATTTTGGATCACTATATCCGAATATCTTGCTTTTGAAGATCGTTAAAAATAGATTACGGGCATAGGATCTCGGTTGGGACCATTTGAAACGTTCTTTATAACCGAGGGATCGTTATACCGGGGTTTGACTGTATTATAAACGACTGAGTTTCGTATGGCGAGGAATGCTATATCACTGATAACACAAAATATTATTCCTCAAACTGAGAATGAGTATTCATTTTTTCCCTGGTTAATATCGGAAATAGATGTATATTACATTTCTCAAAAGTGGCGTAGCTATGGTAAGTGGCATATGTAACTTTTTCACACACCCCCAATTCATCAGTTGCTTTGCAACTATAAATTGCGCCCGAGTCATGCCTTTATTTTTTCACCCCCTCATTATATTTGGCTTTAAAAAGTAACCTAAACGCACCAGTGGCGAATATAGGTTATAATTTTGGGAGGGGCCAATATGACCAAGCTTACAGTTACTTGCGCTTGTTTTTTAAATTTTTTTTTTAAAGTAAACTATCATTCCATGATTAAGGATAGTTTTCAAGGGGTTTTAAACAAAGTGTTGGGACTAAACAATCTAGTTATTATTATTTTTTTATGTTTTCAGTTTATTTTTATAACTGAACTGAACTAATGCTTTATTATATGATAGCGCGCTGTTTTGTAACACGCGCGTATTGAACATTTAATTGTATTCGCGATAATATTATTTTCCTCGCTCCCCTTACTTTTTTACTTACTTAATGTGTTAACTTTTTTTAATAAATATTTTTTTTTTGCTCTGATCCCAACAAAATTAAATTTTATACAAAGGAAAAGAATGTTGTTTTATTATTATTGAGCTATAAATACGGTGTCATGAAGTGAGTACATGAAAAAAGTTTGCCTTTTTATGCAAAGTTTACAAAACGAAGTCCAGATTTCTTGGTACACTAGCAAACTTATCAAGAACTTCTTCATCTCTTATTTTAATGTCTCTATGGATCGAAAGCAATGCTAGTCCATTAAGCCTACTTTCCGATGTGGTATTTCTTAAGTAAGTCTTCAATCTTCTTAAACTTGAGAAGCTTCTTTCCACGGTTGCAACAGAAACAGGCACAACTGCTAGTAATTTCAAGAGAATATAAATATTGGGGAAGAAAGTCTTGTCACATTTTTCTAGAGAACTAATGGCTGTTTTGGGAAGATTTTCAGATTTTTCCTGACTCCACTTTTCTTTCCACGACATAAACTCACTTTGCACGACCTCTTTATGTGACAAATATTCTTCGTAGAAATTGAAAGCAGCTTCCAATGAATAGAAATCTGTTTTGGTACAAAATTCTGGAAGGATGTGTTGTAAGGATGCAACTGTTTCCTTGTGAGATTCAAAGCGTTCCTTCAGTGAATTACAAAAATTATCAAGGTAAGGTACATAAACAGCTCGTCGATAGTATTCTTCTTCTGTGCTGTCAGGGACGTTGTTGCTGGCTGTTTGAAGGCGACAAACTCTTGGAATCTCTTCTTTAATGTCGAGCTTTGCAGCGATTTCCTTTACTTGAGCATACAGGGTTTTAAGTTGCCATGAGCATTTACCCTTTGTTTCGATAGCAGATCTAAGACACTTGTAACATTTGCTATGGCTTGAGAGAAAGATCTATGTTTTTTTTTTTGATAAGATAGTTATCAGTAACTATCAGAATAACTTCTCAGATAAGTTATGTGTAGTTGACAGCATCCGGCTCAAAACAAAAAGATTGACAAGAAATTGAAATTGACTGATAGAACTACTTAGAACATGTGCCTTAGGTGCTGAGTCGCTTGATTCTTCTTCTATTTTCAAAAGAGAGAGGAGATTGGTTCTAAAATATCTTTAAATAAAAACATCGAGTCGTGCCTTTCCACCCATCGTGTTTCACATAGTAAAATAAGTTTCTTTTTTTTCTGTTCAGGACAACAATCAGATATCATTGATTTCAGTATTTCAGTTCTTTTGGCTGACATATGAAAGAATCTGCAGACTTCTTTGATAACGCCCATACAATTTCTTATAGAAGGAATGTTACTTGCATCCGAGAAACACAAATTTAGACTATGTGAAGAACAATGGAGACAAGGCTAGTGGTAGTTTTTCTTTGATAGAAGCTTGTACCCCTCTGAATTGCCCTCTCATCGTGGCAGCACCATCGTATCCTTGACCTCTAATTTTCTTTAAGTCAAGCCCTAAAATTGACAAGGTCTCTAACACTGTGTTAGCTAAGCCTGCACCAGTAACGTCATAAACGGGGACAAAAGTTAGGAAATTTTCTAAAATTTTGTATTTTTGGTCTTCAACATACCGTACACAAAGAGAAAACTGTTCTATTTGGATAATGTCAGTGGTTTCATCTGCCAAGGCGGAATAAAAAATAGACTTCCTGACATTTCTCACAATTTGAGATTGTATTAAATGACCAAACGTGTTAATGAGCTCGTTTTGAATAAAAGAACTTGTGCACATGCTCCTCCCACCACTGTTCATTAATTGGTCTTTAAGGTCATTATCTCCACTGTTAGCTGTGTATCTCAGGAGTGATCGAAAATTTCAGCCATTTTTTTCTGGCTCTTCTAGGCCTATTCGCCCACCATCACGATGACCTCTTACTGCTATTTGTTGCCTTCCGCAAAGTCTTATAGTTTGTGTTATAGGTATTTACAGTATTTTTTTCAGTATTTTTCTGTTTTTTTCAATATCCAATCTTCTTTGAGCATTTACTTGATTAATAACACTCTCAGTTTTTTTTGTAACAATGGATTTTGTGTTTTCAGCAATTAAGACTGATTTTTTATGATATGTGCAAGTTCAATGTTTACGAAACATTTCCTTGACTTTTTCAAATTACTAAAAGCCTATGTTACTAATGCCCCTGTAACTTGGTGATCGCCTTTTCCTACAGTTTTGGAGAGCGAAAATATTACGCAATATTTACAAAAAGATCCGGATTTTTCTTCAGAATAAGCTAACCACTCGATTACTCGAATTCTAGCCATTTCACATTTGAAAGATCTAGTTGGTTTGAGGCTAAGAACTACAATGAAGAATTTGTAACAGTTGAATTCCAAACATTTCTCTAGCTAGGTACCTCTATTTATTGTGACCAGAACATAATTCTTTTGAAATAGTTTTAATATTCATCAGATATTTTTTATTGAGTTGAAGTCCTCAGGAAACTGGATGGCAGATCAGACGGTACTCATGTGCAGCATACGAAGAAACATTTGTTACTGGCACAGTCAACAGCACTGTCACTTAACAGGCCTATTTACACTCTGGTTTTGACGAAAGTTTTGAATAGAGATTATCTCTTCATTATGTAGATGAGTTGACTTAATAACACATTAAGATTCCAGAATATGAAATGCAATGATCTTGATACAGCT
>BGPR01001139.1:236193-267899 GCA_013235015.1 Araneus ventricosus | reverse complement strand
CAATGCAAATTAATACGACGAAGATTTAACTGCACATATATATGCAGTGGGACCTTTGGTAGAATCACATTTTCCAAAACCAAAATGGTGGTAGGATGACTTGCTAGAAAATTTAAGTTTGTATTTGGATTCTTTGTCACTAATTAAAAAAAAATTTGAAGACTGAGAGAATTCAATACATGTCATTTTAGATACTTCACATTTTATCAGGAACCATATATTTGGGAATGAATAAAGGTAAAAAAAAAAAAAATGCTGAGTGGTTTGCAAAGAAGTTCTTGATAAACATTTAAAATTAGTACAAAATTTCATTAGCTGAAAATAAAAGTTCTAATTGGTTCAATATCCAAAACTTAGGTTGTAAATTATAATGTTACTTACTTTTCAGGAAAATCAATGAACGGAGGTTAAGAAGCTTTAAATTCACGAACTTTGCATAAAAACCGGTACATACATTATTATAAGGGATATAATGTACATCCACTGCTATTTTCCAACAAAGCATCCGTCAGCACTTTGGGTGTTCGAAACTCTTGACAAGATTAAAGGGAAAATAATTGTATATCATTCTCAAAATATGATAACTTAATAATTTCAGCCTATTATAGGAGAGTTCTGATAGGAACAAAGTAGTTTTGTATTGTTTGATTTTTTAAAAGATAAGATCAAGTAAGAAGTCAGATTGACCTTCATTGAAATCTGTCAAAAATTAGATCATAATCAGAATCAGCAGATATACTAGTAGCAAACCCTAATGTATGGACTTAGCTCCTTACGATTTCTTTTTTCTTAATAAGAGGTCTTCTTTAACCCCTTCTCTGCGACGTTTGGATATATCCGAATTAATATTTCCATTCGATGGCTATGATGTTCGAGCAGTCATCTTTTGGCGTAACTCTGTGAGAGGGTTAAAACCAGAACAGCATATTCAATATGTTTTTCAGAAACTTAATTTTAGATAAATAGAAATAAAATTCACTTCAATAAATAAAAAATAATTATAGATAAATTGAGAAGAAAAGTTCTATAAAAATTTACCAGAGAATGCTTCCCATAAGTGTAAAAAATCTGCCTATTTCTATACTTATTCTAATCAATACTGTAGAAATTTTTGATTTAAGAAACAAAATATAATAATTATTGTATATAATACAGTTAATAAGGCAGTTATTCTGAAAATCTGATACAGCTTCATAAAAAATTTCATAGTCATATTTAAAACATATTAATCTCCAATGAAATGTTATTCAAATAGAATGAGTCGTTCAGAAACAATTCAGAATGATCTTCGAAAAAGTTAATTATATTTCATTCTACAAGAATGCTTTTTTGATAGTATCACACTGAACGAAATTAATTACCTAGAAAAATACAGGATTCTTTTAAAAAACCATTAATTGTTCTTAAATGATCATATTGTCTTTCTTAGATTCTCAGATATTTATTTCCCTTCTTGATCTACCTATGTGTATTAGCTACTTAATCCTTTGTATCCTGACGGTACTTGAAGATACTTCTTTAATCACGCATGAAACTTCATAATATGGCTGTTTCTCCAGATAGTATTAAAAAGAACATGAAGAATGTAGTTCCTACAGCAAGCAGTTAATGGCAGCTGACGACAGAAATTAAATTTTTTTCCTCTTTCCTAGGATTATTCTCCACCAAAACTCATCTAATGATGCAAAAGTAAAATTAGAAAGTTGCTGGCAAATTAATATAGTATTAAATAAAATACGAGAATCATGATAGTAAGAAAAGTGAAAAAAAATTGAATTAGAATACATGAAAAAATATATAAAAGTGGCATTTAAACAGAATTTGTTTTTATTTCAGATAAATGCATAAAAAGACAATTTCCATAAAGTTAATGAAATAAAAAAGAAAATTAAGCACGACTTTTCCTCGCAGGAAGAATTAGAGAACATATTATGCTTATAAGGGAAATAATATGAAGATACTTTCTAATACAAAATTATGACAATTAATCATATAAAATATTATTATTTTGAAACAATCAAACTTTTGATGTTTCACAGTCCATCTCCTCATCTGACAAAGAAACATAAAAGAAATTGTCATCATGGTTCTCTGTGGATTTCATAGTATCATTAATGGGCACCGAATCTTCATCGTCGATTGAAATAACTTCAGGAACATTTTCTTTAGATACAGAAACCATTTTTTTGGACTGCAAATTTTCTGTTGATTTTTCATTCACAGAGTTATTCTTGTCTTCACCACTTTTAACCAAGTTTTTTCGACAATTTTCTTCATATTCATCAGAATTTTTTTGTTTAATATCAGCCGCTTTTAGTTTTCCAGTTCCAGCAAGTTTCTTCACATTCTTAGTCTTGCCTTGAGAGACTTCTTTAACAGCTTTAGAAGGTTGCTTAAAATTAGGCTTCACTTTCACAGAAGGATTAGAGTCTTTTGGGGGATTCTGAGGTGTGTGTTTCAATATTTTATTTTCTTTATTCATATTAACGGCTCTCGTGTATTTGTCAACAATTACCTCAACCTTTTGTTCACTGTCCTTGACAGGTATAGAAAAAGAACTATTTGGTTGTTTTGGAAACTCATTCATTTTGCCATTTACTGGTTTGATATTTTTTTGTGACTTTTTCGTTTGTCTAATTGTCCCAGATTTTATTTGCTTATTAATTTTCGAACTAGAATTACTTACATTCTGCAGCACCTTAGTTTCAGGGGATTCTTGTGAAATTTGGGTCATGTTTTCTTCCAAGTTTGCAATTTTACTATTCGATTGTTTGATATTTTCAAGAGAATTTTGCGATTTCTTTTGCTTAACGCTCTTCTTCTGCATTTCATTAGATGTTTTTATTTTCTTTTGATCTGAACTTCTACATTCATCAAATGTTTCTAAATTTTCGTTTTCAACGAATTCTAAAACTTTCGAGATTGATTCATCAATATGTTTCAAAACTTCTTCTCCATCTAAAGGCTTTACATTATTTGTTTGTTTCTCAGTTTTATGCTTTTCATAATTAGGTACTTCAGATAAGCCATTATCATTACCTCTTGCTATGAAATTTTCTTTAGAAACATGAACAGATTTACTATTCATCTTCTTTTCTTTGATTGCGCTCACATTTTCATGTTCAGAATCGATAGTTTCAGAATTAGGTATTTCAGATAAACCATTATCATTATCTCTTGCCATGGAGCCTTCTTCAGGAACATGAATAGATTTACTATAATCTTCTTTAGAAACACTGACTGCGTTAGAGTTTTCATTGCTTTTCTGTCCAGAATCGGTACTTTCTAAATCGATAATATTGTCAGTCAAACTCTCAGATGGTTTTTCAAAATTCCTCTCTTTTCTGGGTGTGCATTTTCTATTTGCCTTCCTTTTCATTCCTTTGGCTTCTTTTCCCTGAAGAGGATTGGTAATACTTTCTGCCTGATGTTTTGCATTGCTTGAAGTCTTAACTGAAGATGAGTCTTTACATTTTTTCTGCTTCATAAAAGGAAACACTGCTTCATTTTCTGGAATAAAATCTTTATTATTTAAATACTTAGTGTTGTACGTTTTCTTCTTGAAACTTAGAATATCAGAATTTTTTGAAATTAGTTTCCTTTTTCCAGCCATTTTATTTTCTTTTTCACTGAAATCTTTTTCAATTCTTTCATCATCTGTAAAATTTAAAACAGAAATCAGAGATTTTATTTAAAAAATTCGGCTAAAAGCATAGATTAGCTTTGTCAATAATATATTAGCTCACACCACTATTTATTTTGAATCATTTTAATTAAATCAGTGGTTCCAGGGTGCCGAGGCACCCTGGGAAATGCCGGCTTTCTCATAGGGGCGTGGGGAGCTATTATATAATTTTACATGCATTTTTAAATCAATTTCATAGGTTGCGACACTTTTGCAGAACGCTTTTCATAGTTTAACACCTGGATTGAAAAATATACTTTCAAATTGATAATATCGATAATTTTACAAGGATTTAAGGTCCATTAATTACCACTGCTCCATTTGTAAAAGAAGATATGATTTATTTGAAAATTCATTAAAATAAATATAGCCGAAATGGAATCAACTGAGTTTTGGTTGCAAGTAAAAGATGAATATCCACTCCTAAGTTCTATAGCTCAGAGAATTTTAATCCTATTTGCTACTTCTTATTTGTGAGAAGCCAAATTTTCTGCTGCTGTCATACAGGGTAGCTGAGTCCAATTTAATTCCACGATTTGTGAAAATGTGTAGTAATTATCAAGATCATATATCCCATCGAATATTATATTTATTAAAATTCTTTCAATAAATTTTTATGTAACTTAAAGGGCATTTTCTTTCTAATCTATACAAAAACGCTGGACTATTTTGCAAAAAATACTTGTTGGAATTATACATAGGGCGCCAGGGCAAAAATTTGGATTCCCCAAAGGCGGCGAGAGTCAAAAAAGTTTGGGAACCCCTGAATTTGATACATGCCAAAAGAATTTCAATTTTTGAATATTTTTTTATATATGCGCAGGTAGAGAAAAATACTACAAAATACTTTCTTGCTCTAAAGTTCCTCTCAATTAATATTTTGTGTGAAGTTCAAGACTACTGTAGATATAGAAATTTCAAACCACCTTTAGAACCAAAATCACAGCTCTAGAAGTGAGAAATGCTCAAATGAGTTAACTGAATAGCGAATTAAAAGATTTGAGATAAATGTTTTTAAAACCCGCGTTAAATTTTTATCATAAAAATTTTATGTTTTATTCATACAACATTACCAGTATCTGTAGAATAAACGGATCCTAATTCATCTAGTTCTTTCAGTAATATGTCAGCCATGTCTTCAACATTTTTGTGTGCATTTTCTTCATCATCACATTCCTCTGAAATGAAAGTAATATATGGAAAGCTTTAGTAAGGAACTTAAAATGTTCCAAGTTCTATTTCTAGAAGTAAAATTAGATTTGTTTACCAAAGTTAGAAGCTGCAGGCCAGTGTCCTTTATACAAATGTACAAAGCTATAAGTTTGCAAGCGATCCTGGAGAGAAAAAAGGACATTAAAGAACTGTTTAATTCTTGCACAGAAATTGATTGTCAACATTATTTCATTGTCAATAGTTAGTAAATACAAAAATGAATGATTAACAGGTAACTGCATAAGACTATGAAATGATATATTTTACCTTGATTGTCATTTTCATGGCTGTTTCTGCTCGTTCTTTTGCTTTTGATATTGCTTTGGCATATCTGTTTCGTCTAAACTTCTGGACACATCTCTGAAAAAGAGAAGAATGAAAAGAAAAAAAAATGTGAGTAAGAATATACGTTTTAGATCGGAGAAAGTCACACTTGTATAAATAAAATTAGTAGTTTTCTCACCTAATATTGAGCTATCGAGTAGAATTTGGAACTTTAATTTCAGCTTTAAGACTAATTTTGGACTACATGAATCATTAATATACATGATAATAAAATATTGATGAAAATTGAAATCTTAAGATTTATTAGCATATGGGAAAGGTCTTTTGGATAAATTCATTACACTCTGAAATCTTTTCTTTGGATTTTTTTCCCTTAAAAAGTTCTAAATATCTAAAGACTTTCAAATTAAAAATATCACTTTAAATATTAAAATTGAAATACATTCGCATTTCAATTTAAAGAAAAAATATCGGAATAATGGAGAAAGTAAATAAAAATGAAAACCATTGTCTTTGAACTTCTGTGGAATAATATACTTAAGGGCATTTTTATTTTAATGTTCAAACAAAAAGAAACTGCTTTAACTTAAAAAAATAAATATTTTATACATAACTAAGAATATTAAACACTGAAGAAAGGACCGTTTTAATGCTGTGCAATTAAGTAGTTCAATATAAACACTCTATTAAAGCTTTGAACTGTTCGACAACAATTGGTAAGAATGATGGAAACAACGTATGCACATATTAACATTGCATAGAAAAACGCAATTCCTTAATAAATCACTATTTAATCACCAATGAGGCTAAAAAATTATCTGTAGTTAAAATAATCTCACAGAGAGAAACTGAGCAGAAAAATAACAAAAATGCAGGAAAAGGTGGATAATTCTTTCAAACTTTTTTCAGGAACTTATGATAAATAAACATAATTTAACAATTGAAAAAGATTTTAAGTAATATGTTTTCGAGGAAATCCCATTTGAAATATTTTGTAATCAAAACTTTCCAGTAACCAAACAATTAATTTAAAATCTTGCTATTTTGCAATAAAATAGAAAATATAACACTTGCTTTTTCTTTTTTCGGAGGTTTTAAGAACGGGCAAATGAACATTTCAGGTATCCAGGCACGAGTAGGCTTCTCATCCAAAAAGGTGACATTGTAATGCTACAATAATCAAATTTAAAACAAAATTTATTAAGTAAAACATATAATTTCTAATATTAAAGTACGAAATAAAAAAAAAAACTACCAAAATTGAAATACAGCGGACGCCGCTTGTAGTGATCACTTCAGGTCCAAGCCAAGGTGATCGCTACATCCGAATGATCAGTACATCCAAAATGTCTTGGAAATAATATACATCTATAACTATACAAGGATATTAGAAAAACAAGCCATACAACACGACCGGTATGTAGTTATTCGAATTAATTGCAAAAAGAAAATTGATAAAATGTACACAGTGGCAAAATATGATGAGGGAGTGTAAAAATACCATTCTCCGGACGCCATTTATGCTTCCTAACCATTAACGACGACTGGAATAAAAAAATAAAAAACATATTATTCTCCTGGCACCACCTACTTTCTACGCCACTGACCATGGTCACAAAACGTTAGCGTGTTTACGTCACTTTTCAAAGAAAAAAAATCATGGGGCGAAAAAATGCCATTCCCCGGGAGCCGTTCACACAATCTAAAACACTAAAGATCATTGGGGAGGGGGCGAAAAGTCATATTTTGACCGGGGCACCACTTCTCTTCGCTACGCCACTGAATGTACAAAAGTGAAAAATAAAATTATACATAATTAATTTTTTAAGCTTTCTAAAACTGTTATAGAGAGTAACCAGTTTTTTTTATTTTTTAGTTTTCAGGCATTTGTTGTATAAACTGTTCATATGAATAAGGCTCATCAGAAGATCATGATATTGGACCTAAAAGCATGGAGGGCTTTCAGACTTTCTTGGGCTGATGGTGATTTCTTCTTCTGGCCCCTCTTCATCGTCAATGTTCTCAAGCTTGACCCTTCTGCCGGCTTCGGACTCTCCCAATCATCGAAACTGATCACTGTAAGCGTTTATCATTAGAACCGGCGGCGGACTTTCTATGTGTTCTATTCTTGCGCTATTTTGATCAGCATAACCGACTGATCGTGATATCCGTAATTACGCCAAGAGGCGACTACTGTACCAAATTAAAAATGAATAGAATGTATATAAGGTTATATTAAGGTAATATTTTTATTACGATTATTTTTATGATTAATGGCATAATTTTAGTAAAAAAACTGTTTACTCTATTAATTTCTTTTTGTTTAGAATTGTTGCACCGACCCACAATTTACTACAATCAGCCTTTTAATTAAGAAATAGCCATAGAATTTAACTCTTAGGAAAGTCCATTTGCAAGAAATTTTAAACTATACCAAGCACTGATTTCAGAAGTAAAATTGTTATTTTCTTATTATACGAGGATGGATTCAAAAAAAAGTTTATAAAGATATTAAAAATAATTTATTAACAATAAACAGAAAATACAAAATGGAATTGAGAGGCATACTTGCTGATCACTTTTCCACACAATCACCAAATCTATTTAAGCATTTATCTGAACGCAGGACCAACTTATTTAACCCGGCTTGGCAGAATTCACGTTCTGACCATTGAGCAAGCTCTCTGCAGCTGTTCTCACATCACTCTCTGAAGAGAACCTTGTTCCAGATAAGTGTTTGGAACCCAGATTGGGTGCCGAATATGGGCTGTAAGGGGGGCGGCTCCAGACTTCCCACTTGAACTTTCGCAGCTATTCTTGAGTTTTGATAGCAGTATAGGTATTGTCATGCAGGAGGATGACACCATCACTCAAAATGCCAGTGCGTTTGCGTCGCATAACCTCACGATGGCCCACTGATTATTTCCTTTTTCCGAAATTGAAGGAACACTTATCTGGAACAAAGTTCTCTTCAGAGGTTGATGTGAAAACAGTTGCCGATAACCGAATCAATGGACAGGGCGTGATTTCTGCCAAGCCGGGTTAAACAAGTTGGTCTTGCGTTCAGATAAATGCCTAAATAGATTTGGTGATTGTGTGAAAAAAGTGATCGGCAAGTATGCCTCTTAATTCCATTTTGTATTTTCTGTTTATTGTTAATAAACAATTTTTTATTACCAAGGTAAACTCTTTTTTGGATCCATCCTCATGTAAGTAATCATACTTATTCAAACAAAATGATGAAAACTCCTGTAGAAAATGATTTTATTTAAATTTGACTTAATAAATTAAAATCACTCACAACCTGGAAAGGTAGAATTGAAAAATAAATAAATAAAAAAACCGCATAGGATAGGAACCAGAATAGGATTCAAAATATTTTTATAGTAAAAAAAGCAGAGTACTTTATGTATAGATTACAATACAGAGAATAGCATTTTGTTGAGCTTTAAAAAAATAAACAGATAAAAAAAATAAAATAAAACTACCCTTTTTTTACCCTCAGTCCACTTTCTCTAATAATTTTTAAAAATGCTAGCCAAATAGTTTTAACGGCGCTATTTGCTCTAACTGCTCAATAATTTTTAAAACTCTTGTGAATGATGATTAATTTAATATTTTCTTGCAAGCACTCAACAATTAAAAACAAAATTTCGCAATATCGATCAAATACAATTATAAGTACCGGTTGTAATTTAGAGAATAATGCTATTCGTACTGCTCAGACAAGTAGAAACGATTAAAGACAATAGGATTGAAGGAATCAACTTCTCAGTGCAACAATCATCAATCAAACAAGTAAAAACAGTCAAGAACATCCTCTTGGTATGAGATAATGGCACACTACATTAATTTACACTGATTTTAAAATGATCTATCACAATTAACTCATTTTTTTGCGATGTGAGGTTAAATTATCATGATTAAAGATACACTAACAAAATACTTCATAAAAAAGTTGTAAATAAGTGGGTGCGCATGGTCATAATCTTTCAACATATGACATAAACAGACATTATTACCATCAGTAAATATATGGAATATTTCTTCAATCTATATATGAAACAAAATAATGCCATATAACGATTTTATGATATTCATCTGAGATACGGTATTTGAAAAGTTTTCTATATCATCATTGCCTCGGGATTCAGTTATGCTGACCCAAATCTGATTAATTACACGTTTTCCTGGTTAATCATCTAATTATCTTCTTGATTTTTTTCAGAAATTTTTAAGATGTGTTTCTAGTACGTAGGCAAAACATTTTAGTACATGGAAAACGAAACAAAATTGAATTGTTTATGCCAGACAAATTTTAATAAATATCTGAGGAAATAAAATGGCAGGCTACTATATAGTCAACCTTATTAGAGATCAAGGAGTAGTAACTCAATAAAACTTATGTATACCATAAAAAAGAAGCAAAAAAGTGAAATATATATAATAAATTGTCCAAGAATGAAATATAATATTTCAAGAGAAATAAAATTAATTTGTGTACTAATGAATATCATCAAATAGGGTATATAAACAGAAAAAAAAACGTAACATATTCCTTCTGAAAAAAGTTACACCTGATAGATAAAATTAGGTTACTGTATATGAAAAAAGCTTCATATTAAAATTAACATTGTTTGATGTTTTACTGTTCACAGCTGTTTTTAAAGTCCTTAAAATTTCAAGACTTACCTTTCATATATACAGATTTGTTTCATAATGGTAACCATATAGATACAGAGGATAAAATAATACAAAATCACTAATTAAAATTTTCAGTTTGCGTGCCTAAAGCTTTTTAGTGACATCTCAGAAAAAAATGATTTCATTTTACAGATTTCAAGATTTTTTTAATCAAAAATTTAGATTTTTTTATTCAAATCTTTTTCCTAGTATACAGATGAGGAAAAAAAAAAAGAGTTCTATTTTCTATGTGTAATATAGAAATTTTCATGCGTATAATATGTACAAGAGTATATAGACTGCAAACAACAGCACATTTACTTACTAGATCACCTTTTTCTCTCCACGAAAATTCTTCAACATCGGGATCTTCATCCACCATAGCAGGCCACCTAATTAAAAACAGGATCGTTAAATATAAATACTCCTGTATACTTTTAGTGTTAACTGCAGCTGAGACAGTTGTGCTAAAATTCATGATACAGCAGACAGTGGCGTATCGACCCGGGGGCAAGAGGGGTATGGATGCCCCGTGCGCCATGTTTAGGCCATGGAGTCAAAACATTACTGCGTTTATGCCATTTTTAAAGCAAAATATGATGAGGGGGCGTAAAAATAATACAATACCTTTTGGCGCTATTTACGCTTATTAAGCTAGTGATGACGACAGAGATAAAAAAAACCCGTCATATTATTATCTGGTCGCCACTTATTCTCGCTACGCCACTGGCCATGGTGATAAAAGTTTAATGCCTTTGTCCTTTCATCAAATACGATGAGGGACGAAAAATACCGTGCCCTGGCCGCCGCCAACAAGAACTAAGTCACTGATGATGACGGGTGTGGGGGCGAAACAATCATATTATGCCCCGAGCGCCAGGAAAAGGGCACAGATTTTGAATAATCGCAACGATGATTTAAAAATAGTTCTTTAAGTAAAACTAATTGCATAATTTACTTACCATGGGTAGCCTTCAAGTTTTGCCCATACAACTGATCCAGGACTATATTCTAGATAATGCTCATCATTATCTTCTTCAGGATGATCGCAACTTCCTTTTTCACCATTTTCTATAAAATAAATGCAATGATGTACCAAAAAATGTTCAAATCATACAAAATTTTTAATAATATAAATTATCCTAACAAGCAATTCTGTCAATATTCTGTCAATTCCTAACAACAATTCAGCAATAGTGAATGAGGGAATCTCCCATCTGACAAAGTGATGTGAGAAAATTATGATGAGAAAAGTGCAGGTAGCAATTATTACAATACACAAAACAGATTTTGTATTTTGAACTAAGAATGAGTGATTATTAATTACATAAAATTAAAAAGAGATATCATAATGCTAAAATCCTGTACAAAAATTAGCATGAAAGTATCTGAATTGTATATCATAATCCGTAATAAACTACAACTGATATTCATTTTTAAAAAAGTAACTTTAAATACAATAAATTTAAAGCTAATGTAATTCTGTAGTCATGCATATCTCACTCAGAATCCCCTGGCTAGGTGAAGGAAAATTTCAAATCGATAAGTTTTAAGAAAGAAATCAAATTTAGGATTAAAATTTACCATCCAAAATACCAAATAAAGCAGTTAAAAAAACCAAGCTATCACATAGGAGATCTCAAAAAGTGAAGGATTTATTTCTATAGAAAATCAAGACATTTTCTTTTATTTATAATAATTATTGAAAACTATCAGAAGCACTAACCATATAAAATTTTGACATTAATATTTTTTGCATGATCACAGTACTAATCTAATATAATTTTTTCTGTTTTCTCTTTTGCAACATTTGACGACTCTTCTTTAGCGAAAGTTCGACGATCTACGTCATTACAGATATAAAAAAAATCTGTTAGTTACAACTTGTGATTGCAGTTTAGGTGTGAAAACCTAGTCGTTCGGAGAAATATAGCGGGAACAGTACCAAATAATTCTACATCCTTACCAGAATCTGTGAGCTTCACATCTCATCCTTCATCAGAGAGAAAATTACACATTATCACTCTTACTGTGTTTCTTTTCTCCCTGGTTCCGCCAAAACTATTTACTTCGACTATGATTATTTTTTAAATGATAATTTCGCTTTAATATTCGTCTGAAGTTCACTCTTTCATTTGACATATAATATAATACTCCTTTTTTAATTTCTCTTATCAAAATTATTTATTCAGATATAAAATTACATAGCTAATTAAGAGAAAATAAACAAAGAATGCATTTTTACATTTTTATATAAAGAGTATTAAAAAAAAGTACCGAAATCGTCAAACCATTCGAGCTCGAGGTTTTAATGAATTTCCCCGTTTTAGATCTCGTTGAGCTCAAAGAAGCCATTTTTTAATGTCTCTATCTGTGAATGAGATAACTCGAAAACGGCAAGGAGTTGGAGGAATGAAATTTGTTATGAGGTTTTTACATCAAAAATGTAGAATTGCATCAAATTTTCAACCAAATTAATCTACGAGAAGTCTGTCTTTCTGTTCGCTCGTTAGCACGCAAATACTTTACTTCAAAAAAGAAATGAATTAAGATAGAATAAATTCGGCGTATGGCTTTATCACCAGAATTGTAACTCTGTCACAAATTTTGGACCAAATCTGTCACTGTGTTGACTACCTGTAGGGCAACCTATTCTTGTAAATGCAAACGCGATAACTCAACAACGAAATAAGCTAGATAAATGAAATTTGGTATGTGGTGTTGAGACCAAAGTTGTAGATCTTTTAAGAAACTGCGTTCCAATCGGTTAAAAGGAAGGAACTCAAAGTGTAATATTCGATTCTCTTTCCGATATGACGAAGCTAAACATAAAACGTGCTATATCGAGGAAGTATACGAGAAAGTCGAGAGGAGAACACTCCATAATTAGATTTTGAGTTCCAGCGTTCCAAATATCGTTCGCTCCACTATTCATTTCCGAGTTGACAAGACGCTGCTGGTGTATGGTTCAAATAATTTCACATTTGATCAATTATTTCGAAAATGCTGTAAAAGGTCTAAATATAAACGAAATACTGAAATATGTCCGTAGATATCAATGCGTACAAATTTTAAACAACAATAATAATAAAAAGTTACAAAATTTACGGTAACGAATTATTTATCAATATCTTTTTCTTGATCTGACAAAATTGGTACAAACTCTTGAACAAGTGCCGTCGACCATTGTCTTCACAGCGAGATGCGCTTTGACAGAGTTTTTGAAAGGCTTTCGCACTGTATCATCATGAAACACTTCATTTTAATACATTTTTCTTTTAAATTATGGCACTCGAACAATATTTGAACATTAAACAACTGTAGTAATT
This sequence comes from Araneus ventricosus, assembly GCA_013235015.1. NCBI lineage: Eukaryota > Metazoa > Arthropoda > Arachnida > Araneae > Araneidae > Araneus > Araneus ventricosus. Next base: position 254,705 of record BGPR01001139.1, on the reverse strand, counting down.
CTAAATAAATAATTATTTTTAAGGCTGGTCCATCAGCTATTGCTTTGCTTTTTATTCATTTACATTTACTCAATTCATTAAAATAAATTAATTAATCTTTTTTTTATTTTTCCACCCTTTTATGTCCTTAAAAGTTTTTATGTCAACATTCATATCTCAAAACAAGTCCCTTATTACTTTCGGGGAGCTTCCTATTACAAAAAAGAAAGGCTAAAAGAAGTAGAATTCGATTAACAAAATAAAATCCTTCAATATACATTAGAGCCTTCTATATTTCTATTTTTCAGTTAATATTTAGTATAGCCGCCACATATGCTATGATATACAGAAATATGGATTCGTTGTATAAATACATTATAAATCATATAAACAGAAATTACCTAAAGTGAGCATTGAACAATACCAATTCTCTGGTACTTCATGAGATTCAGTAAACTGGTCAGTTCTTCGCCATTTTTTGCAAACAGAACATTCCACCCATATTCCGAAATTTTTACTACAGTAATAGTTGATCCATTTTAAGTGTCGATCACGAGTAGTCTCTTTTCGTTTCTTGGTATTTATTTTCTCCATATCTTTAATTTAAGTTATCTGAAAAGCAATAACGTATATTTTATCCACATATCTTATGTGTTGATGTTCTGATAATGCATTTTTTAAGTACTAGAGATTCACCCAAGATAAGCTTATATTGAACTCCCCAAAAGTTTCGAAGATAGATTTTGAAAATCACAATTTTACAAATACAGTGAAACCTCGAGAATCCGAAAATTCAGATAATCCAAACACCTTTTTTTAATTTTCTAAAAAATTGTTATTAAAAAAATGAAGGAAAAGAACAATTTGGAATCAGAAACAAGGCTAATGTTTATTCATAACTAAAAAGAAACATTTGAATTGGTATTTAAGAATGAATACAGAACCTTAATTAGTAGGAAAAAATCATTCATCTTCTTTTGACGTAAGGAACTAAACCTGCTTGAATGCGAATTTTCGTACTCTTACACAGAGTACCCAAAATGAATACTCTACTGCTTTTGGTATATGAAGAGTATTTTACCGAATTCTCCGGATAATCCGAATTTTCAGGAATCCGAACAGAGGTCAGCCCCAATTACCGAGATTCTACTGTATTCAACACATGAATTACATGACTAAATATTGAAATAGAATAAGGTAAGCACATTAAAAGAAAGTTAATTAAATTTCGTAAAGCCTTAGAATTTCAAAGTTCCTAAATCTAATTCCAAAGCAAATTCAGAAACATATTCAACAATTCCTAAGAAAAGAAGAAGCCGAAAGAAACGTTGTTTTTCTTTGCTTAAATGTTCTTATTTTAGATACTCTTTTGAGAAATTAAAAAAAAAAAATGTTTTAAGTATGGAACGTAATTGAAAACATAGATTAAAAAATTTTCAGATAATTAAAACATCTTTTCATATTTATGAAAAAATAGCATCGTTGAAAATAATTTGAAAAATGATTATAGCTAGAAAATCATGCAACATTACTAGAATAAAAATACGCATTATAAAAATCTACCACAGAAAGTTATTATTCTAAGAATAAGAATATTTTTTTTAAAAAAGCGTTCTATGAAAGAAAACAAAATCACAAACGAGTCAGAATTCGCCAATGAAAAATCATGAAAGACCTGAACAGAACAACATAAAGTGAATCATGCTAAAAAAAAAATCTACCTACTGTTCTCTAATACAATACTTTTGCAGCCGCAGAATTCAAAATAAAAACTGACAGATGAGCAGCAATACCTTCATCTCACTCTGCACTGCAAGAAATGACTTAATTCTTCTAATAAAAGATTTCAATAATTTCATTATTTACATAAATCGTCTGCGGAACAAATTTTTCACAAATGTAAGAAATAAATGAAAACAAACGATTTTAAAATATTTATTTCTTTTAAAAATAATTTCTTTCAAACGATTTTTTTAAAAAAACATATTTCAATATAAAGAAAATAGAAAAGCAAGATCTGTTCAGGAAATATTTTTTTTCATTAGTAAGTTTGATCGAAATCCATTAATTAAGATTGGTTTATACACATTTACCAATATTTAACTAAATCAAATGTTCTGTTTTCGAAATGTCCAAGCACGTTAGTTAAAGCGAGAGAAAGACCAATGATTTTCAATATTGTTTTATTTCTCAATTTAAGCGAAACTCTTAAAATGATGTAAGAAACAAAGAGCTAATACGAAGAAAGGGCCTAGGTTTCAAAAATTGAAAAAGAAAAAAAAAATACATTTCCATTCTTAAAATAATTATCTCTATTAGAGCAATATAAAGAAAATTATGACAAAATTAATATGAATTAAATAGTGTTTTCTTCCTCATTACTGCTAAGTTGCATTACCAGCACTTTTTTTTTGGACAATCAATTTGTCATCTTCTGAACTTTCTCCGGCATTGTCCTAGCTTATATTCTGTACTTTCTGTAATATATATATATACAGTGGCTCCCAAAAGTGTTCGTACACTTACGATTTTCAATGAAATAGGGCTCTATCCTTGAATTAAAATTAATATTTCAGAATAGGTATTTAATAATAAGATCTATAATCTATTCTTAACAAAACTACATGAAATATTTTAAAAACGTAGTAAAATTTTATTTTTAAGAAATCAATAATCAAAAAGTAACAAAAATTTTATCGCACAAAAGTCTTCGTACACTTTAAAAAAAATCTCTACATATTAGTAAATATTATAATTTTTCGTTAAATTAATATTTAGTAGGATATCCTTTAGCATCCACAACAGCTTTTAAGCGTTTGGGAATAGATTTCACTAGTTTTTTTTTGTAATTTCTGCATCAATGTTCATCCATTCTTCCATCATTACTGTTTTTAGTTCGCTTTTAGTTTTAATGTCGTGTTTTCGTACTCTAACCTCCAGTTCTCTCCAAATATGTTCTATTGGGTTTAAATCTGGCGATTGAGGTGGTGTTTTCAAATTTTGTGGATAATTATAGAGACACCAGAGGCGAACGTTGAGAGCCGTGTGCATAGGATCGTTATCTTGATAAAAAAAAATTGTTTCCAATACCCAAATTTTGGGCTGATAATTTTAAATTGTCTTTTAAAATATTTAAATAAAGAGCATGATTCATTATACCATCAAAAAATACCAAATTAACAAGTCCTGATGCTGACGACATGCACCCCCACACAAGGGCACCTCTACCGCCATACGTAACTGTTCCAACTAAGTTCTTGAGATTAAGCTCCTCATTTTTTCTTCTCCATACCATCGGAACCAAAAATGTTATATTTGCTTTTATCTGCAAATAAGACATTGTTCCAATACGTTTCGGGTTTATTTAACATTTATTTTGCGAAGGAAAGCATGAGTTTCCTTTTTTTCGTACCAACAAAAAATTTTCTACGGGCAGAACGCCCATTTACTCCAGCTGCTCTGAGAACTCGTCGAACAGTTTCAGGTGAAATTGTAGTAGAAAATTTTTCATTAAATTCTGCAGAAACTTCTAAGGCACTCAAACTTGGATTTTTCACAAATTTTCTAATTATAAATCTCTGATCACGTTCTGTTAACTTTGCCGGTCGACCTTTTCTTACCTTGTTTTCGATCCGATTTTCTTCTTTAAAGCGTTTTATCACAAATTGCCCTGTAGAATGGGATAAATTAACTAATTTAACGACATTCCGAACTGATTTACCACTACTATGAAGAAAAATAATCAATTTTCGAATGCTTATTGTTGTTTCTTTACGACTACGAACCATTTTTAAATAATAAATAGAATATTACGATGTAAGCAAGCAAAAATTAAAGCCAAACGATTTTATAAATCCCACACAATGCAAAAATAAAAATAAAGTGACAGACGATAATTTAAGTTATGAATTTATCCGACAATATTTCAGTGTACGAAGACTTTTGTGAGATAAAATTTTTGTTACTTTTTGATTATTGATTTCTTAAAAATAAAGTTTTACTATGTTCTTAAAATATTTCATGTAGTTTTGTTAAGAACAGTTTATAGATCTTATTATTAAATACCTATTCCGAAATATTAATTTTAATTCATGGATAGAGCCCTATTTCATTGCAAATCGTAAGTGTACGAACACTTTTGGGAGCCACTGTATATATATATCTGCCATTTTAAACAATTGTTTGCTTTTTTCAGCTGAGAGATATTTAGATGGTGATAAACATTTATTAAACTTCAATTTTTCTGCTCCTTTTAGTGGAAGAATCGTTAGGAAATACAGCTCCGATGATTCGGCGAGGTCTAGTTTTATTTATGCTTTTCATTTCTTCGTTTTAATCAATATTAATAGTATTGTAATTAGTTTTCAACAATACTAATAGTATTGTAATTAGTTTTCATCTATACTAATAGTATTGTAATTAGTTTTCATCAATACTAACAGCATTTTAATTATCTTCTGAGTCAGATAGGCATATTCAAGACATCTGCTTAGAATCTTTAATAGGTTCAGTGCTTTCAGGGATTTCTCTACTTACCGAGTTTTGATGTAGTTGAAACCGTGTGGTAAGATGCTGTGTTATGAGGGCTTTACCAATTCTTGAATTGTGTTATATAAGTTACCTGAAAGAGTAAATATTGTGATTGAATGTGTTCAACTTTTTGTTTTCTTGATGTATTAAATGGTGCTTGTTAGTCATGGATTTCCGTATTCACTTAACTGTAAATTATTTCACTGCAAACGACAAATTATCAGCATGGGAATTTTTTCCTTTTTCGTATACGAAGTACTGGAAGAGAAAGTATAGTAATTATCAAAACATTCCTGGAGACTGATGAATCTCCACAGATTTACACCTCCGTGAATCCGTAAAAGCCACTTTTTGGAATTATCTGTTTATGAACACCATCACCCCAAAACGTAACAAGCTAAACGGATGACATTTGGTACGTGGACCTAATACCGAAATTATAAACTTCCATCAAATTTTGGACGAAATCCGTCAAAAGAAATCTGTCCATCCGTGTACATGTTAATTTAAAAACATATCAAGCTAGATAGATGAAATTTGGCATATGGTTGTATTGCCGGAATTGTAGATCTATATCAGATTTTGGATTGGTTCCTTCAAAGGGCTGAATGTCTGTCGATTCGTGAATTTGAAGATAATTAAAAAATGTGACAACTCAGAGTACTTAATTTAGCATATGATCTTTACATCAGAATTGCAGATCAGTAACTAATTGTAGAAAAAAATGCATTAACAAGTGGATGTCTGTTTGTTTGTCAGTCCATTTTTGCTTATGTAGACTTAAAAAAACAACAGCAAAATAAATGAAATTTGGTACGAGGTCTGGCCATCAAAATTGCAGATCTATATCAAAATCTTTGCCCCAATAGGTCAAGGGGAAAATGTCCAAAAACCATACACGATTCTCCAACGAAGCTAAACACAAAACACGTCGCATAGTGTAAGTATACATGAAAATCGAAGAGGACAACGCTGCCGCTGGTTTTCATTGTGACAACACAGGTTTTTTTTTTTCAGCGTAGGACTACGTTCCTCCCATTGGGGTCTCAGGAAGGAATTTGATTCACACGTCAAAACGCCACAAAACTTGGTATGGGAGATTCTCTGTATCTCGGTAACTACATATGTTAAAAACATAACTAATGTCTTAGTTTAGAGATAAAGGGTAACAATAGAAAAAACAAAAAAAAAAAAAAACTTACTTAAACTTAAAAACTTACGAGAAACAAAAGAGTCACGCGAGTAAAGTTGTCTTACGCTTTTAACATCAACGGCTGTTTGAAAAGACATCCTCCCGTCATTTTTTTTACAAAGAGAGTCCAGCCCAGTTTCTGAACACTCATATCATCAAACCACCGCTACACACTGATTTGATGTGTATACAGAACAGTTATCCAGGTGGAAGAGAAATTGGCCTTCCCTGAAATAATGCCAATAAGTTGGGAAAGCAGCATTGATAAGAATGCCTAGATTTCGTTTCCAGTCACAGGAACTAAGGAACAGTAGCGGCGACTCGGGGGAACAGTTGACCCCCCTCCCACACTTTTTTTTCCTTTCCATTTCATTTTAGCTGCCTAAAACTAGGAATTATAAAAGAACAACAGTGTCCGGGATATCTAGCTAATTTTGTAACTAAATTTTGCTGTCTACACAGGAGTACTTTCAGGATTCTATAAATTTTTGCCCCCTATACTTTTGCCACTGCTAAGCGACTCATGCCGAACCACGGAAAACAGTCCTACAGCATTACGCTGCAGGCACCAAACGAAAAACTTGGCACAATCGAGTCCAATGAGAAGCGTTCGCCGGGTAACAGCCGAAGTCAGATGCCTCCATCGGACAGCAAGATTGTAAAGTGAAATTAAATTCATCAGTCCGCAGAACGCTTTCGAGGCCGCGGTGGCAAGATCTTGACCTCGGGCCCGGAGGATTCCAGGTTCGAAACCGGATTCCACTGAAGAACCGGCGTGTAAGCGGGTCTGATGCACCTTGAATCCGTCGGGGCCAAACGTCCTTCCGCTGGTATGGTGCGAACGTTTGGAGAGGGGGTGCCAGCTCAGGTGTCGTCCTCGTCATCTGACCGCGGTTCAAAATTACGAGGTCCGTCCCAAAATAGCCCTCGTGTTGCTCCAAAACGGGACACAAATATAACTAAACTAAACAGAACGTTTCTACACATAACCATAGTCGAATAATGGCGATCTCTGCACCATTGCAATCGAGCGTAGCAACAAGGAGGCAAGGGGTTGTACTGATGCTCCAGATTTAGGGGGCGCTATGGAGTCAAAACATTACAAAGTTTATATTACTTTTAAAACAAAATATGATGAGAAGGTTTGAAAATAAACCATGCCCAGAGCATCATTTACACTCGTTAGGCCAATAATAACGATTGGGGCAAAAAAATCATATTATGATCCTAGCGTCACTTACCTTCACTATGCCACTGATCATATTCACAAAACGTTAATGCGTTTATGTCACTTTTTAAAGTAAAAAAAAGATGAGGGGTCGGAAAAATAGCGTGCCCCGGGCGCCATTTAAACATGCTAAGCCACTGATGATGACGAGGGGGGGGGGGAATCATATTATGACCCAGGTGCCATTTACCCTCACGACGCCAATGGGCGGTGAAATTCGGTTGGTGAGCGGCTGTGGAAACCAAGGTTTTTTAACCTTCCAGCCGGCGCGCGTATGCAAGAGATGCTTATAACGCGCATATTACATATTTATATCGTGTTGTTTTAGAAAAATAAATGAAACTTCTATTTATGTAATTTGCATTTATTGTCTTTAACCTAAACAAAAATTACATAAATAAAAACTACACTTAAATTTGCAGTGGAACCTCACTTAACGAGCTCACTCGTAATGCGAAAAACTCGTCAAGCGGAGCAGTTTCTCCCATATGAACTTCATGTAAAATACGGTAATGCATTCCATGCCAAAAAAATACTCAAAACATTTTATGTATAACCCACAGTTTTCCTGAAATACAGGATGGTCATGAATTGTTGGACCCATTTCAAAAATTAATCAAAAGACCCCAAATAATGTAGCAACTTCGCTTTTTACTTTCTCGTATACGAAGGATACAAAGATAAAGTATTGTAATCGTCAAAAAATTCGAACTCGAGATTTTGACGAATCTCCACGTTTTACACCTCCCCGAGTCCGAAAAACACAATTTTGGAATTGTGTCTGTCTGTGAACACGATAACTCGAAAACTATTAGAGCTACGGGGATGAAATTTGGTATGTGATCTTGACACATAATTTGTATGTTTCTATCAAATTTTGGACAAAATCCGTCTAGGGAAGTCTGCCTGTCCGCGGTCATGTGAACACTACAACTGAAAAACTTGAATAGCTAGATGGATAAAATTTGATACACAGTTTTATCATCATGAATGTAGGTTCGTATCAAATTTTGGGCCAAATCAGTCAAAGGGTTGACTGTCTGTATAATTTACTTTTGAAAAGAATCCTTTATCTCCACGCGCATGCGTACTGGAAGCAATCTTCTGTGCACGCGAAAGCTATGGAGCGAATTACGTCAGTTTGTCCTTGAGCAGAAAATCTGTACGAATTTGATTCTTTACCTAGATATTTTTCAATCACTATAATGAAAAACCTTCTGATAGTCATCGTATTCTGGGTAACAGTAGGTTCGAGCGGGGGATGGAGAAAAGGCACCTTTTTGGAGAAGTATACGAGAAAGTTTAGGGGAGAACACTCCCGCTGGTTTTAAATGAGAGAGTAGCTTAACGCGCCGTTACGGCGCACTATGTCTGCTGCAGCGGGAGATTCCCAACGCAGGTGTCAAAATGGCTACCGTGCAGCAGAAGACTTCTGGTTCCACGAAAGCAAATCAATAGTAACAGTTCAAAGAATTATTCCGTTAGAGTATCGAAACTGTCAGTCTCTAAGTAAGAACTCCATTAAGTGTTAGTATGAGCAATTAAGGAGTGAAAATCTCCTTCAGCTGATGCATATTTCCTCTTCCCTTTAATTTCTCATACCATCTCTTCATGAAGTTCTTACTTAGAGACTGACAATTTCGACACTCTAACGGAATAATTCTTTGAACTGTAACAATTGATTTGCTTTCGTGAAACCAGAGATGTGCCAGACGTGCCTTCTGCTGCACGGTAGCCATTTTGTCACCTACGTTGGATTGCGCAGATTTAATGCGCCGTAACGGCGCGTTACCTATCTGACAAAAAGGAAAGCTTTTTGAGTAACTCTCTCATTTTTTTTAAAACGAAGTTGCTACATCATATTTTTTTTTAAATTAATTTTTGAGATGGGTCCAATAATTTGTGACCACCCTGTACTTCTTCGGCTGTTGCTGATCCTGTCGTCTTCTTAACGATGTCGGCGAAAATTACTTTCACCTTATCACAAAAAATGTTCCAGTTAATAATCGTGGCCTCTCAATTCCTTTTCGTACATCCTAATGAGAAGCAACCTTTCAACATCGTCAAGCAATTGCGTAGATATTCTTGTCACTCCCTTTGAAGCATCTCTTTAATAATGTCCTTGTTCTTGAGGATTGTGCAAATTAGTGTTGTAAACCGATTACATGTGCTTGCTATATCACCCATACTCACTCCCTCGTTCTTGTTTTTCAATGATTTTACGTTTTATTTGTACGTTTTTTTTTTAAATTATGGATGCCTTCTTTCGGCTTTTTCTTCAGGGACATTTATGAAAGGGCTATTAAACTTTGGACAAAAAAAATATCAGAAATATATCTGAGCACATGTTTGTAAAAATGTGTGATCACAAACGACACTAAGATATTAGCGGAACGAGTGATAAACACAGACTGATGTAGCAGGCGCACTGTCCGGGACTTTCCTTCTCCTCGCCATGCAAAACGTTGCTCGTTATGCGAGTCATTTTTTTAACAATTTATTTTGCTCGTTAATCGAGGTTCCACTGTATAAAACAATGATATAAGTATGTAATATGATGCTAAATATAAGTATCTCCTGCATACGAACGCTCGCTGGAAGGTTAACTCTCGACGAATTGCTAGCAATAACGCCTGATGCACTTGAAACTCCAAAGGGATTGCAACCAACGGAGACTTGCGATTTTGCTTCACTACCCTCTTCAGGGTTTTACTACTGCTTTCACTATTTTTTTTTTCGGTCAACCACTTTGTTTCACCACCTCTAGGTTCCATTTTGCAATTATATCATTCACAGAGAATTTTGGCATCTATAGAATGTTCAAAATTTCACTAAGTGATTTTCCAAAACAGTGGCATCCGATTACCATACCAAAGTCAATAAGCTCGCCTGACATACTCATTGCTTCACAAACGCACATGTATGAGTTCACAAGCCTCCAATAACACTTTTATAGAGTTCAATTTTGTATTAAACTGCAAAATACATTGGCAGGAAAAGTTAAAGAAACAATATGAAAACTCTAGAAACTTGAATGATTTTGCAGCTAAGAACGCGGATATTGCGCACGATCTTTACTTTGCCATTCCCGATATATCTTTAAAATGTAGGATTACCTATTTTTTCAAAAAGTGAATTTAAATAAGAACACAGGTAATTTTATAAAAGGTAGGTTAAGGAAAAGTTGGGATTCTAACATTTTAAATTAATAAGGTGTGTTGTCATCCCTAACCAAAATGCAAGCTTTACAGCGATTTTCCATGCTGTGTATTAGATTTAGGAGTGCCTTCAGTAACAAAATGCATTCACCATGAATAATGCTTTGAAGCTTCTAGAGAGTGCTAGGTGGAGGTTGCAATGATGCAAATCGGCGTTCTAGTTCATCCCACACATGTTCTATTGCATTTAAATATGGAGAATACGCAGGAAACTCCATCTGCTGGATTCTTCCTCAATTAAGAAAATCGTTGTCTAGTGTATCACAATGGAAACGGATATTATTGTCCATTAGGAGGAAGTTATTACCGATAGCACCTAAGCAACTTAATATGAGGATAAAAAATCTCATCTCTGCATTCCGAGTTGCACTGGTAATAATGTTGTCGTAACACTGTTGAAAAGGTCAAAAGCTTTTACCTTGATACTTGTATGACTGTTAAAAAACCTTTTATTTGGTGAAATTGAAGCAGCAACATGTAACCAATGACAATTCATATTCATACCATGCCTCAGAAGGCATTATTCTTTTTTAACGTTAAAAATCAGGCTCTGATACAGTAGTAGGAATTACCAAGATGAAATTAAAAAAAAAATCCTATTACATCCATCTAAAAGTGCACTGTAATATTCTTAAATAGGAATACACTTATTGATATTTTTAAAGAAATTCTGTTTCTTGGAGTTAAATATATTTTATTTAAAGATGAGGCTTAAAAAACTATGAAATACCATCCCAAATAGACTCGTACAGAATAATATTTGGCCCAGGAAATTTCGAAAACGCTTTCAGATCCTTCAACATTTGTAACTAAAAATTATTGAGAAAATTATTCGGAGTGCAAGAAATATAATTCAAATTTATCTGTTATAAAAAAAAACAATTTTCAATTAACTTTTGATCAATTATTATTTTTTTTAACATTAATTATCCTTCATTTCCTTATTCGTTTTCAAATTTTAGGTTCTCTCCAAAATTTTGCGAAGGTAGAAAAACGTTAAAAACTCTGTTTTATCATCACTAGTATTGCTTGTCTTCGCAGTACTTCTTCAGCTTAAAAACATAGGAAGAAAAGTCTTCACTCTGTAACTGCACATACGAAATTAGTACTGGAAAAATATGAAGTTCTTTTTTTCTCTGTGCACAGAGGCATAATCTTCAGACAGTGAAAAAATTGAATAGGGGACTTATGTAGTTTTCTCCGTGTTTGGCTTGAGGATCGACAGCTATTAATGTAAAATTGCATTAGATTGTTGAGAGATTTAAATATTAAATGCAAAATAAAATTAATTTCTGATTAAATTTACACAATGAAAAAATTCTGGGGGTGATGCAGTATCGCAGTTGCCTATGCACGAACCACCCCTGGGAATATGTGATAATGTTGATTCTAAACTATTAACTATCTTTCAATGGGTTTCATGCAACAGAATTAACATAAAGCACCTTTTCAAGGTTGTTCCTTTAATTTACAACAGCATAGGATTATGTATGAAAAAATATCTATATATTTACAAAAATTAAAAGAGATGCTTCGTTGTACTAGTTAATTAAAATAAATATATAAAAATATGAACTAATACTTAATTCAGCAAATATGATATTGCCTTCAATTTATTTTATGCACTATTCTTTAATTTCATTAGTATTTAAAACGCACAAACAAATGACTTCAGTTAATGAAAATTAACATAATAACTGAAAAGAAAAGTTCCATACCATTTACCAGAGAAGTTTTTCGAGAAGTTGAATGCATTGTCATCTACCACACTCATAGCTCTACACTTGACAATACTGTATAGATTTTTGTTCTCATAAACTAATACTTAAAAAATTATTACACTATACAGCAGCATCAGATACAGTTTCGAATAGGGACTCAATACCAATATTTAAAACATATAAAATCTTATTAAAAATATTCAAATGGGGCTAGTCATTCAAAAAATTAAGATGATCTTCACAAAAGCTAATTATTGTTTTATCATTCTACAGAAATACTTGACTAAACTTTTTTTTTTACACAGTTTTATATTAAAAGAAAATAATTATTCATAATACGAAAAAAAACACAAGAATCTTTACCAATCTGTTAATTGCTCTTAAATAATCATATCACTTTTAGATTCTAAAATATTTATTCTGATCTGTTTCCCTTCTTCAACTGTCAGTGTCTAGTAGGTAATTAAATGAAATATGAAAATCATGATAGTGAGAAAATTAACAGAACTGACGAAGAAAATACAGAAAAGTGGTATTTAAATACAATTTTTTTTTTTTTTATTTCAGACAAATGCATGAAGAGACATCTCTAAAGTTAATTAAAAAAAAAAGAGAGAAAATTATGCAAGGCCTTTTCCTTGCAGGAATAATAAGAAAACATGTTATGTTTATAAGGGAAATAATACGAAGATATTTTCTAAAAAAATTATGCAATTAATTATACAAAAATTAATCAGACATGTCCTCATATGACACAGAAACATAAATGAAATTGTCATCATAGTTATCTATTGGTTTCATAGTGTCATTAATGGGAAAGGAATCAAAATGAACAGAGAGAAATAACTTCAGGGACCTTTTCTTCGGAGATCAATTTTTTGGACAGTAAATTTCATGTTGATTTTTTATTTATAGAATTATTTCTGCCTTCACCACTTTGAATCATGTTTTCTTTATTTTTTATATTTATTATGATTTTTCTGTTTGATATCCAGCTGCTTTTTTGCTTCCCAATGTTAGGAGTAACTGCTAGATTAGTTTGCCAGATTGAGAGAATGAAAGCTCATAAGCTTCAGCAGGTTGTTTAGGAATCAGGATTCTTTTTACAGAAGAATCACAATCTTTTGAGGACTCTGGAGGCATGAGTTTCAAGATTTTCATTTCTCTCACATTCTTTGCTGTTGTGTTTTCACTTACATATTCTTCATCATTCAGCACTTGTCCTTGACCATGGACAAAAAACTAGTTGGTTGTTTTGAAACCCATTCATTTTAAGATCATTTGGTTTCATCATTTCGCTGCCTCGTTAGTTTAGTTCTAGTATTAGTGTTGCTCATTAGTTTGAGATATAAACTACTTGCATTTATGCCCCTAGTTTCAGAGTACTTGTGTGAAAGGTGGTTATATTTTTTCTCGATTTTCGATTTTATTATTTGACATTTGATATTTTTCAAAGGATATTTGTGAGTTTCTTTTTTGTTTAATGCTTTTTTCTTTGAGTAGTTCATTAGATCTTTTCTATTACTTTTCTCAGAAGCTGTTCGACTTGTCAAATATTTTAACGCATTCATTATCACAAACCCTTTGAGACTAGCCAGAGATTGTACTTCATATGTTTCACCATTTCTTCTTCATTGTATGTATTAGAATGGAGTGTTCTGTCTGTAGAAATATTTGTATTTTTTCTTAGATTCTTTTCATTTTTGTTTTGTTTCTCACACCATGTTTTCATAGTGTGGTACTTCAGCAATCCAATTTCATTCTTTCTGCTACACAGATCTTCCCTTCAGGAACACGGACTGCATTCAGAGTTTCATTGCCTAGTTCCAAATTTGTCTTTCTAAAATCGATATTACCATCAGTCAGACTCTGAGATGGTTTTCTGAGATTCTTCTCTTTTCTAGGTGTGAATTTTCCTATCACCTTCCTTTTCACCTTTTAGCTCCCTTTTCTGAACAGGATCATAATGACGATTCTACCAACTTTTTTAAAGTCTTGTTATTGCTATGATGATGCAGAATCTTTCTTTTTTCATGAAGAAACCCCTTCATTTCGGAATAAAATCTTATTTCTAACAATTTTTTTTGTTGCATGTTTTCCTTTATAAACTAGAAATTTCAGGATTTTGTGAAATCAATTTTTCCCTTCTTCTGCTGTATTATTTTCTTTTCATTGCTGAAATCTTTTCAATTCTTTTTTATCATCTGTAAAATTTGAAACCAGAAAATTTTTTAATCACTTATTAAAAATAATTATAAAAGTAAGATTAGGTTTTTTCAACAATATTTTAAGCTCAAATCTACGATTCTCTGAATAATTTCAATTAAAACACAGCAAAAAATTTCTAATTTGAATATGATTATGTATGTAGCTTAGCAAAAAAAAAGAATTATTTTCTTCCATTAAAATAGAGATGAATACATATTTTCTTTTGGTTAAGGAAGAACGCATTATAGCAAATTGAAAGGTTTTATCTATGAAAACCATAGATATAAAAATTTCAAACAACATCTAGAGATAAAATTACACTAAGAAGTGGAGCAAAATTCAAATGGAATTAGAATAGCAAAAAAAAAAAAAAAAAACTTTAAAAGCTAAGGGGTAAATTTATCATAAAATATAAAACATTTCACATTACAACGATTGGTAGAGTCACTAGGTCCAAGTTCATCGGATCAACAATATATCATTACGATGTCTTCAGCGTTTCTAGCTTCTATTTTCTTCTATGTCCACATTCCTCTGAAATTAAAGGAATTTGACAAATAAAGAAGCAAAATCTCAGGATTTTATTTACACATTAACTTTACCTTTGGTTCATTTACACAATAGCTATTATTCCTATAATTTTAATACCATTAAATTTAAATTTTATTAATTTCAGTCAATTTCCAACCAGAATTGTCATACAGTAAACGAAAAATTAGGTGGTATTTATGAAGAAATTACAGTAAAGTATTAGGAAAAAAGTAGTACCAATAGAAAAAATAAATTTCTAAACAGGTTTTCATTTCAATGGGGACGCCCTCAATTAGAGGGGCTTAAAAAAAAAAAAAAAAACTGGCAAAACAGTAGAGAGTGAACTGCATTTATAGCAACAAGGGAAGATTACTAGTATAAATTATATTTACAGATTAATTTTTAACAATTATTGAAGGTGGAGAAATGTAGGCAATTATAAAGTGCATCCGTTTTAAGACAGGCAAAACTGAGGATAATTTTATACTTTTTACCTAGACAAAAAAAAAAAAAAAAGTTTAAGGAACAATGGAACAGATTTCACTTTCATTGGAACAATGAAAGTATTTATTTTGCAAAATCATACACAAAATATATTTTTTAAAATATGTTAAAATTAGAAAAAAAATTGCAATGATATAATTGAAAGATAATTTTTTTGAATTTTAAGATAGTGTAAAAATAATTTTTTGCACAATAATATTTTCAAGTTATCAGCCAGTGAAAACACAGCAATTTTAACCCAATAAAATTGTAAAAAAAATCTTCTTCAAGGTGCACATTCCCAAGGTGCCTTCAAAATATTACTGTTTCGTAGTTCTGGGTCCACCAGTGTCATGGAGAACAATATACAAACACACTTTTGCTTTTTTATTACGAGTAAAGTTAGGATATATACAGAATAGGATTTGTTTGCAAAGTTAGGGCTGTAAGGTAATTGTCTCATTTATATAAATGCACAAAACTATGATTTACAAGCGTTCTGGAGAGAAAGAAAAAAGACGGCCGTTAAGGAAACTGTTTCGTTCTTGCACAAAATTAACTTCCATCAAAATCATTTCATTGTACCAAGTTTAATTTTGTCAATAGTTAGTGAACAGAATGAAAAATAACAATACAAAATTTACAAGTGCTATGAACTGAAATGAAACCAACTAACCTTGATTGTCATTTTCACCATATGATGTTTTTTGCATACTGATATTTCTTTGTATACATTTTTGTCTAAACTTCTCAAGACATCTAGAAAAAAGAAATAATTTCTAAAATAAAAAATATTGCTGATGATTGCAATTATTAGCATGGAAAGGTCTTTAGATAGAATTAATTACATTCTAAAATATTTTCTGTTTTCCCCTTTTCAAAAAGAAACTAAAATACTAATGTCTTTAAAATCAAAAATGAAAGATATGCATATGAAATCTGAAATACAATCAAATTCTAGTTAAAGAAAAATTAAAAATAATGAAAAAAAAAAAAGAAATGTATATTACAATTATTTAACATTAAATATAAATATAACTTATAAGAGACCATTTGTTTAGCAATACAACATCATACAAATCCGGAACACTTCTTTTAATTAAAAAAAAAACCTTAAGAATATACTCTTTTATAATGGATAAAGCTAGTAGTTAGCTATAAAATTAGGTATTTTAGGACTATATATCAAAACACGAGCAGTAGAGACTTGACAGCTACCTTCTACAGGTTTTTTTCTTATTCCTAGTTTAAAGTTATTCATCAGTAAAAGAATTACATTCCTTCTTTCTTTGAAAGAATGCTGTGAAATACAATTGCAGTAAAACTTTGATAACTCTCGAATGGGGCTGTGATGGACCTTGAAATCTCTTAATAAATGCTATTTTAATAAATGAGATTTCACTGTGATTTAGGACAAAAGAAGCTAAGAGAACCTTTAAAAAGAAGCCAATAATGCAAACATATTGTATTTAATTTTACAAAACGATCAAATATAAACCATATGAAGAAGATTGAAGTGTACAAATGTATATTAAACTTACGTTTTAGACAGCCAGAGAAAGTGACAGTTAATCTAAGTTTTTGCTGTGTATATCTTATCAATTCAGCATATACACACTATATTAAATGTTGATATGTTTGATAACATTTAATATATATTAATATTTTCTCACATAATTTCCACTATCTAAATTATCATTTGAAGTCACAGAGTTGTAGAAGAATTTCCACAGTGCAAACGTAAGAGAAAAAATAACTACAAATTACTAAATGTAAGAAAGATGAAAATTCTTTCTCTTTCGTTAATGAACTTATTATTAAAAAAAAAAACATAACTAGTTTAATATAGTTGAAAAATAAAGTAAACTTAACATAGAAATGATTTTGTAAAATTTCAATCGAAATATTTTGAAAATAATACTTTTTTAAAACAAGCCGAGGAAATCAGTTTAAAATATTACAGTTTACAATAGAATAAAAAATATACAAGCCTTTTTTTACTTTGGGGTTCTAAAAGGGGCAAATAGTTATTTTAATTATCCAGACACGAGTGACTATGTCAAAAGGTGACATTGTACTACAATAATTTTAATTTATCGATTTTTCCAATTACAATACATTTAAGCAAAAGATAAAATTCTGATGTAGGTACAAGACTAATAAAATCAATGCAAATCAAATTGGGAATTAAAATTCAAAGAGATGGAAAGGCAATGGAATGCTTCAAAATATTATCGATTTTCTTTTATTTTAAATGAAATGTTTCAATTATTTGTTTACAGTACAAAAAATTCTTCATTGGTTTAACTTCACTTAACAGTTTTCTTTGCCATATTCTGTCCAAAATAAGCATTTTTTTTTATAAACATTTGTATTCAAATTAGTTTATAAAATTCAGGTGATCAAAACCAGATAAAAATATTGATTTATTAATTTTTTTTAATTTTGTAGGAGAAAGGATAAAAATGGTTTACCTAAAATTAAATTTGACATAAAACTGGATTACTTGTTTTGCCATATCCAACATTAATTAATTTCTTACAGCATTTATAAACATTGCAAAGTAAAAGAGAATCGAAAAAACCACGAAAATAGGTTACTTAAAATGACCTACCTAAAGGCAGTTCAGCCAAATCAAGCAATTTCCAATTACCCAGACATTAGGTTAAACAAGATTAACTTTCAGTATCTATATTTCTCATAATAATCCAAAATTTACTGCAATTTCTGTATTGTCCACCTTCACTACAATTACTCTTTTTTTATTTAAAAATAAACAAGAGAATCTACTTTACAAATAATCCCATTTTTGGCCAATTTTAAATATCATGTCACAAGACCTTTTTTGGTTTTCAACACTTTTAGTTCTTATTATACAATACTTCAAGTAGTTCTGTGAACAATAAATATGACCTTGCCCCTCCCACAGGTCTTCATCACGATGCTTTAAATGTTTATAAAATGTAAATTTCATTTTGGGGACAGTATTGGTTCAAGGGACATCAGACATCGCCATTTGTCTCCAGGGGATCCACATATATATACACTACCTTACCTACAAGCTATATTTGCAGAGCTTAAACCGTCAATGTAGCCTTTGGCCATGCCTGTATAATGCAAATTTTCTCCTTGCATTTAAAAAAAATATACTAAAATTAATTATAGAGATTCACATAAAATGTACTGGTAAGTTAGAAACTTTACACTCAGGAACTGGGAGCAGAACTCCATGCACATATGAGATCATTTCTTCACAATCATTGAAAAAAACACTTTCAGAAGAAAAACAAAGATGAAACTAAAACGGGAAAACGCAGCTCTCAACATGGAACTGTCTTATATATATATGCTCTTTTCTACGACTTACTTTTCGTCTTTGATTTCTTCCGGTATTAAGAAAATTACCAATTCTCCATTACCAA
>BGPR01001139.1:137694-191916 GCA_013235015.1 Araneus ventricosus | reverse complement strand
CAACATCCTCGGCGTCATACGAACCATTGCAAGAAGATTCCTCTTCGAATTCTAGTGAAAATATGGATTCAGAAGATTTCCTAGGGTGAGTGACTTTTTATGGCGCAAGGGCCAAAATTGGCCAAGCTGCGCCAAACAAGGTTGTTTTCGTTTAATCCAACTTTAGGAAGAATTCCTAACACTGATCGAAAGCACAGAACCTGGGACAAGTAAATCAGTAATAAGGAAACATTTTATTACCCCAAAGTTAGTTGTTGCATTAGACAGCTGTCAGTTAAGTATGGGAGATTCTGTGTTTAAACTTGAAGCTACTATTAATGCACTTGGATGTAACATTGACGAATTTCCGATAAGTAAGTCTTCAATTCAAAGAATCCGAACAGAAAAACGGAAGGAACGCGTGGAAAACATGAAAATTGATTTCCAGAACGAGGTACAGGATGTAGTGACCTTACATTGGGATGGCAAACTGTTGCCTGCTTTGAGTGCTCGAAAATTGAAAGAAGAACGCTTGCCTATAGTTATTTCATATGGACTTAAAAAACAACTCATTGCTGTGCCGAGACTGGATAATTCTACAGGCAAAGAATAGGCGCAGGCTTTTTGGAAGGCGATCTTAGATTGGAATCTCGAAGACAAAGTCCAAATTCTCTGCTGTGATACTACAGCTTTGAATACAGGCCGTTTTAATGGTGCTTGTGCGCTCCTCGAGCAAACATTTTACAGGGAAATGCTTTTTTCCGCTTGCCGCCATCATGTATACGAACTGGTATTAAAGGCCGAATTCGCAGTGAAAATTAAAACAAGTGACAACAAGCCCCGATATTCCACTCTTTAAAAAGCTAAAAAATAATTGGAAAAACATCGATCTCACTAAAATACAGTGCTATACAGAAACAATGGAATTGTTCCGAGCCGTACCCGAACTTGAAAATTTGTTTGTCTTTTACCGCGCTGAGCTTAAAAATGTTATGGTCAGAGATGACTATCGAGAGTTGATCGAACTTTCTATCGTATTTTTAGGTGGAGATGCAGAAAAAAATTTAAAAATCAGACCTCCGGGTGCCATGCACCAAGCTAGATGGATGGCCCAAGCGATTTACTCCCTAAAACTATCGTTATTTAGTTCTCAGCTGAAATTAAACAAACAGGATAAGGAAGTACTGTTAGACGTCTGCTTGTTTATCGTGACAATCTACGTTAAACCATGGCTTCAATTCATTTTGACAGTTCAAGCACCCTACAAAGATTTGTGCTTTTTGAAATCTTTCAAAGCTTACGAAAATGTGAGTGAAAGTATCTAGAAAGCTGCTTTACAGAAATTTCGCCAACATTTATGGTATTTGACTGACGAAATAGCAGTCTTAGCACTTTTTGATGATGGTGTGGACGAAGAAACAAAATTAAAAATGGTGGCAAATTTACATAGAGAAAATTTCTCGACCCATGAGAAAAGATACATTCCATTCACTTCGTGGTTCATTGTATGGCGAGTTTGATATATTGATTTTGTAGTTGTTTATTTAGTTATTTATTTGTATCACGCAATTGTTACCTGTTATTTTATTTTTTTACAAAGAAAAGTATCAAGGATTTCATGTCAGTCAAAAGCCAGTCATTGTTTTCTAGACTCAAAATTGATGATAGTTTTCTCAACGAGAGTCCCTTTTCATGGGCGAATAACGCTTTGTTTCTAGACGCTAAAAAGACGGTCTCAATGCTTAGAGCAGTGAACGATACAGTTGAAAGAGCGGAAATATGATTCAGGACTTTCATGGTTTAATAACGGTTGAGGAGGAACAAAAACAATTCTTGTTACATTGCATACAAGAACACACGAAGATCTATCCTGACTGAAAAAAGCAAACATTGAAACGAAAATATGTACAGTAATGTTTCTTTTACTGTAATATGGTAATAAATATCTGCTTTGAAAAAAATTGGTGTCTTATGTACCAAAGAAACATACGTTTTACAATCTTTCCATAGTATTGCCCGTACAAGATTTCACGTTCAAGTTTGACCTAAAGTCGGCACGGGTTACCGTTATCTTATTGCAATAATACGTTTTATTTATGTTACTGAGGTGAAATAGAAAAAAATAGAGGGTATGCGTATTCGATTTTGCAAAAAAAAATTTTCCCCTTGTATCTTGGGACACCCTAATATATATATATATATATCTGCCATTTTAAAAGATTGTTTGCTTTTTCAGCTGAGAGATATTTAGATGGTGATAAACATTTATTAAACTCTCAATTTTTCTGCTCCTTTTAGTGGAAGAATCGTTAGGAAATACAGCTCCGATGATTCGGAGAAGTCTAGTTTTATTTATGCTTTTCGTTTCTTCGTTTTAATCAATATTAATAGTATTGTAATTAGTTTTCATCTATACTAATAGTATTGTAATTAGTTTTCATCAATACTAATAGTATTTTAATTATCTTCTGAATCAGATATGCATATTCAAGACATCTGCTTAGAATCTTTAATAGGTTCAGTGTTTTCAGGGATTTCCCTACTTACCGAGTTTTGATATAGTTGAAACCGTGTGGTAAGATGCTGTTTTGCGAGGGCTTTACCAATTCTTGAATTGTGTTATATGAGTTACCTGAACGAGTAAATATTGTGATTGAATGTGTTCAACTTTTTGTTTTCTTGATGTATTAAATGGTGCTTGTTAGTCATGGATTTCCGTATTCACTTAACTGTAAATTATTTCACTGCAAACGACAAATTATCAGCATGGGAATTTTTTCCTTTTTCGTATACGAAGTACTGGAAGAGAAAGTATAGTAATTATCAAAACATTCCACCTGGAGACTGATGAATCTCCACAGTTTTACACCTCCGTGAAAGCCACTTTTTGGAACTATCTGTTTATGAACATCATCACCCCAAAACGTAACAAGCTAAACGGATGACATTTGGTACGTGGACCTAATACCGAAATCGTAAACTTCTATCAAATTTTGGACGAAATCCGTCAAAAGAAGTCTGTCCATCCGTGTGCGTGTGAACATGTTAATTTAAAAACATAACAAGCTAGTTAGATGAAATTTGGCTATGGTTGTATTGCCGGAATTGTAGATCTATATCAGATTTTGGATTGGTTCCTTCAAAGGGCTGAATGTGTGTCGATTCGTGAATTTGAAGATTAAAAAATTTGACAACCCAGAGTACTTAATTTAGCATATGATCTTTACATCAGAATTGCAGATCAGTAACTAATTGTAGAAAAAAAATGCATTAACAAGTGGATGTCTGTTTGCTTGTCAGTCCGTTCTTGCTTATGTAGACTTAAAAAAACAACAGCAAAATAAATGAAATTTGGTACGACGTCTGGCCATCAAAATTGCAGATCTATATCAAAATCTTTGCCCCAATAAGTCAAGGGGAAGATGTCCAAAAACCATACTCGATTCTCCAACGAAACTAAACACAAAACGCGTCGCATAGTGTAAGTATACATGAAAATCGAAAAGACAACGCTGCCGCTGGTTTTCATTGTGACAACACAGTTTTTTTTCAGCGTAGGACTACGTTCCTCCCATTGGGGTCTCAGAAAGGAATTTGATTCACACGCCAAAACGCCACACTTGGTATGGGAGATTCCCTGTATCTCGGTAACTACATGTGTTAAAAACATAACTAATGTCTTATTTTAGAGATAAAGGGTAACAATAGAAGTAACAAAAAAAACTTACTTAAACTTAAGAGAAACAAAAGAGTTACGAGAGTAAAGTAGTCTTACGCCTTTAACATAAGCGGCTGTTTGAAAAGACATCCTCCCGTCATTGTTTTTACAAAGAGAGTCCAGCCCAGTTTCTGAACACTCATATCGTCAAACCACCGCTACACACTGATTTGATGTGTATACAGAACAGTTATCCTCGTGGAAGAGAAATGGGCCTTCCCTGAAATAATGCCAATAAGTTGGGAAAGCAGCATTAATAAGAATGTGTAGATTTCGTTTCCAGCCACAGGAACTAAGGGACAGTAGCGGCGACTCGTGGGGACAGTCGACCCCAAACACACTTTGTTTTCCTTTCCATTTCATTTTAGCTGCCTAAAACCAGGAATTATAAAAGAACAATAGTGTCCAGGATATCTAGCTAATTTTGTAACTAAATTTTGCTGTCTACACAGGAGTACTTTCAGGAGTCTATATTTTTTTTGCCCCCTATACTTTTGCCACTGCTAAGCGACTAATGCCGAACCACGGAAAACAGTCCTACAGCTTTACGTTGCAGGCACCAAACGAAAAACTTGGCACAATCGAGTCCAATGAGAAACGTTCGCCGGGTAACAGCCGAAGTCAGATGTCTCCATCGGACAGCAAGATTGTAAAGTAAAATTAAATTCATCAGTCCGCAGAACGCTTTCGAGGCCGCGGTGGCAAGATCTCGACCTCGGATCCGGAGGATTCAAGATTCGAAACCGGATTCTACCGAAGAACCGGCGTGTAAGCGGGTCTGATGCACGTTAAATCCGTCGGGGCCAAACGTTCTTCCGCTGGTGTGGTGCGAAAATTTGGAGAGGGGTGCCAGCTCAGGTGTCGCCCTCATCATCTGACAGCGGTTCAAAATTACGAGGTCCGTTCCAAAATAGCCCTCGCGTTGCTTCAAAACGGGACGCAAATATAACTAAACTAAACAGAATGTTTTCACACATTATAGAGGGACGAGACTCAAGTTTGTATGTAGTGCTGGTGAAGAATCCATTCAATTTTAGGAACCATTTTTTTATTAGGCTACGTTCCACAGCACAGAACATTAAAGTTACAAGACACAAGACAAGACAGGGAACAAGATCACGAGACAAGCACACAGACTAGAATGACAGAGAGGCATCATGGGAAAAAGATGGCTCCAGTAGCGCCACCTACCATAGAAAGGAGAAGGCAGTTGATTGTAACCGCTACAACATAACCATAGTCGAATAATGGCGATCTCTGCACTATTGCAATCGAGCCTTTCCATTATGGCGGTGACAGTGGCGTAGCAACGGGAGGCAAGGGGTTGTACTGATGCTCCGGGCGCCAGATTTAGGGGGCGCTATGGAGTCAAAACATTACTTAGTTTATATTATTTTTAAAACAAAATATGATGAGAATGTTTGAAAATAAACCATACCCAGAGCATCATTTACACTTGTTAGGCCACTAATAACGACTGGGGTAAAAAAAAAAATCATATAATGATCCTAGCGTCACTTACCTTCACTACGCCACTGATCATATTCACAAAACGTTAATGAGTTTATGTCATTTTTTAAAGTCAAAAAACGATGAGGGGTCGAAAAAATAACGTGCCCCGGCCCCCTTTTAACCTTCCGGGCCCCCGGTTATGACCGGGGGGGGGGGCGAAAAAATTATATTATGACCCGGATGCCATTTACACTAGCTACGCCAATGGGCGGTGAAATTCGGTTTGTGAGCGGCTGTGGAAACCAAGGTTTTTTAACCTTCCAGCGGGCGCGCGTATGCAGGAGATGCTTATAACGTGCATCATATTACATATTTATATCGTGTTGTTTTACAAAAATAA
The DNA here is from genome assembly GCA_013235015.1 of Araneus ventricosus. Taxonomy (NCBI): domain Eukaryota; kingdom Metazoa; phylum Arthropoda; class Arachnida; order Araneae; family Araneidae; genus Araneus; species Araneus ventricosus. The sequence continues at coordinate 186,367 of BGPR01001139.1, read as the reverse complement.
ATGAAACTTCTATTTATGAAGTTTGCATTTATTGTCTTTAACCTAAACAAAAATTACATAAATAAAAACTGCACTTAAATTTGCAGTGGAACCTCACTTAACGAGCTCACTCGTAATACGAAAAACTCGTTAAGCGGAACAGTTTTTCCCATATAAATTTAATGTAAAATACGATAATGCGTTCGATGCCAAAAAAATACTCAAAAAATTTTATGTATAACCCACAGTTTTCCTGAAATACAGGATGGTCATAAATTGTTGGACCCATTTCAAAAATTAATCAAAAGACCCCAAATAACGTAGCAACTTCGTTTTATTTTAAATGAAAGAGTAGCTCAAATAGTTTTTTTCAGACAGGTAACGCGCCGTTACGGTGCACTATGCCTGCTGCAGCGGAAGATTCTCAAAGCAGGTGTCATAATGACTACCGTGCAGCAGAAGGAACGTCTCTAGTTCCACGAATGCAAATCAATTGTGGCAGTTCAAAGAATTATTCGGTTAGAGTATCGAAATTGTCAGTCTCTAAGTAAGAACTCCATTAAGTGTTAGTATGAGCAATTAAGCAGTGAAAGTCTCCCTCACTGATGCACATTTCCTCTTCCCTTTAATTTCTCATACTAACTCTTCATGAAGATCTTACTTGGAGACTGACAATTTCGATACTCTACCCGAATATTTCTTTGAACTGTAACAATTGATTTGCTTTCGTGAAACCCAAGATGTGCCAGACGTGCCTTCTGCTGCACGGTAGTCATTTTGACACTTGCGTTGGATTGTGCAGATTTAATGCGCCGTAACGGCGCGTTACCTATCTGAAGAAAAGGAAAACTTTTTGAGCAACTCTCTCATTTAAAAAAACGAAGTTGCTACATCATGTTTTTTTTAAAATTAATTTTTGAAATGGGTCCAATAATTTGTGACCACCCTGTACTTCTTCGGCAGTCGCTGATCCTGGCGTCTTCTTAACGATGTCGGCGAAAATTACTTTCATCTTATCACAAAAAATGTTCCAGTTAATAATCGTGGCCTCTCAATTGCTTTTTGTACATCCTAATGAGAAGCAACCTTTCAACATCGTCAAGCAACTGCGTAGATATTCTTGTCACTCCCTTTGAAGCATCTCTTTAATAATGTCCTTGTTCTTGAGGATTGTGCAAATCAGTGTTGTAGACCGATTACATGTGTTTGCTATATCACCATACTCACTCCCTCGTTCTTGCTTTTCAATGATTTTACGTTTTATTTGTACGATTTTTTTTTAAAATTATGTACGCCTTCTTGCGGCTTTTTCTTCGGGGACATTTATGAAAGGGCTATTAAACTTTGGACAAAGAAAAATATCACAAATAATATATCTGAGCATATGTTTGTAAAAATGTGTGATCAAAAGCGACACTAAGATATTAGCGGAACGAGTGGTAAACACAGACTGATGTAGCAGGCGCACTGTCCGGGACTTTCCTTCTCCTCGCCATGCGAAACGTTGCTCGTTAAGCAAGTCATTTTTTAACAATTCATTTTGCTCGTTAATCGAGGTTTCAATGTATAAAACAACGATATAAGTATGTAATATGATGCATAATATAAGTATCTCCTGCATACGCGCGCTCGCTGGAAGGTTAACTCTCGACGAATTGCTAGCAATAACGCCTGATGCACTTGAAACTCCAAAGGGATTGCAACCAACGGAGACTTGCGATTTTGCTTCACTACCCTCTTCAGGGTTTTACTACTGCTTTCACTATTTTTTTTTTCGGTCAACCACTTCGTTTCACTACCTCTAGGTTCCTTTTGCAATTATATCTTTCACAAAGAATTTTGGCATCTATAGAATGTTCAAAATTTCACTAAGTGAATTTCCACAACGGTGGCATCCGATTACCATACCAAGTTCAAAGTCACTAAGCTCGCCTGACATACTCATTGTTTCACAAACGCACATGTGTGAGTTCACAAGCCTCCGATAACACTTTTATAGCGTTCGATTTTGTATTAAACTGCAAAATACATTGGCAGGAAAAGTTAAAGAAACAATATAAAAACTCGAGAAACTTGAATGTTTTTTCAGCTAAGAATGTGGATATTGCGCACGATCTTTACTTTGCAATTCCCGATATATCTTTAAAATGTAGGATTACCTATTTTTTCAAAAAGTGAATTTAAATAAGAACACAGGTAATTTTATAAAAGGTAGGTTAAGGAAAAGTTGGGATTTTAGCATTTTAAATTAATAAGGTGTGTTGTCATCCCTAATCAAAATGCAAGCTTTACAGCGATTTTCCATGCTGTGTATTAAGGTGGGTTTACACGCGAACAGTAGAAAACTGACAGTAAGCTGATGCATGCGCAGAATCATAAAAGTTTTAACCGGGCCACGGCAAGTCTCTGTCCGAACTTGACAACGACATCATACTGTCGGTTTTACTGTTCGCGTGTAAACCCCGCTTTAGATTTAGGAGTGCCTTCAGTAACAAAATGCATTCATCATGAATAATGCTTTGAAGCATCTAGAGAGTGCTAGGTGGAGGCTGCAGTGATGCAAATCAGCATTCTAGTTCATCCCACACATGTTCTATTGCATTTAAATACGGAGAATACACAGTAAACTCCATCTGCTGGATTCTTCCTCAATTAAGAAAATCTTTGTTTAGTGTATCGCAATGGGAACGGATCTTATTGTCCATTAGGAGGAAGTTATTACCAATAGCACCTAAGCAACTTAATATGAGGGAAAAAAAATCCCATCTCTACATTCAGAGTTGCACTGGTAATAATGTCGTCGTAATACCGTTGAAAAGGTCAAAAGCCTTTACCTTGATGCTTGTAAAAAAACCTTTTATTTGGTGAAATTGAAGCAGCAACATGTAACCAATGCCAATTCATATTCATACCGTGCCTCAGAAGGCATTATTCTTTTTTAACTTTAAAAATCAGACTCTGATACAGTAGTAGGAATTACCAAGATGAAATTAAAAAAAAATTCCTATTACATCCATCTAAAAGTGCACTGTGATATTCTTGAACAGGAATGCACTTATTGATATTTTTAAAGAAATTCTCTTTCTTGAAGTTAAAAATATTTTATTTAAAGTTGAGGCTAAAAAAACTATGAAATACCATCCCAAATAGACTCGTACAGAATGATATTTGGCTCAGGAAATTTTTTGTACACTTGCTTTCAGATCATTCAACATTTGTAACTAAAAATTATTCAGAGTGCAAGAAATATAATTCAAATTTATCTGTTATAAAAAAAAAAACATTTTCAATTAACTTTTGATCAATTATTATTTTTTTAACATTAATTATCCTTCATTTCCTTATCCGTTTTCAAATTTTAGGCTCTCTCCAAAATTTTGCGAAGGTAGAAAAACGTTAAAAACTCTATTTTATCATCACTAGTATTACTTGTCTTCACAGTACTTCGTCAGCTTAAAAACATAGTAGGAAAAGTCTTCACTCTGTAACTGCACATACGAAATTTAGTACTGGAAAAATCTGAAGTTCTTTTTTTCTCTGTGCACAGAGGGACAATCTTCAGACAGTGAAAAAATTAAATAGGGGACTTGTGTAGTTTTCTTCATGTTTGGCTTGAGGATCGACAGATATTAATGTAAAATTGCGTTAAGATTGTTGAGAGATTTAAATATGAAATGCAAAATAAAATTAATTTCTGATTAAATTTACACAATGAAAAAATTCTGGGGATGCTGCAGTATCGCAGTTGCCTATGCATGAACCACCCCTGGGAATATGTGATAATTTTGATCCTAAACTATTAACTATCTTTCAATGGGTTTCACACAACTGAATTAACATAAAGCACCTTTTCAAGGTTGTTCCTTTAATTTACAACAGCATAGGATTATGTATGAAAAAATATCTATATATTTACAAAAATTAAAAGAGATGCTTCATTGTACTAGTTAATTAAAATAAATAAATAAAAATATGGCGTAATAGTTAATTTAGCAAATATGATATTGCCTTCAATTTGTTTTATGTACCTTATGTACTTTAATTTCATTGGTATTTAAAACACACAAACAAATGACTTCAGTTAATGAAAATTAACATAATAACTGAAAAGAAAAGTTCCATACCATTTACCAGAGAAGGTTTTTAAGAAGTTGAATGAATTTTCATCTCCCACACTCATAGCTCTACACTTGACAATACTGTATAGAATTTTGTTCTCATAAACAAATACTTAAAAATTATTACACTATACAGCAGCATCGGATACAGTTTCAAATAGGGACTCAATACCAATATTTAAAACATATAAAATCTTATTAAAAATATTCAAATGGGGTTAGTCATTCAAAAAAATTAAGATGATCTTCACAAAAGCTAATTATTGTTTTATCATTCTACAGAAATACTTGACTAAACTTTTTTTTACACAGTTTTATATTAAGAGAAAATAATTATTCTTAATACGAAAAAAACACAAGAATCTTTTCCAATCTGTTAATTGTTCTTAAATAATCATATCACTTTTAGATTCTAAAATATTTATTCTGATCTGTTTCCCTTCTTCAACTGTCAGTGTCTATTAGGTAATTAAATGAAATATGAGAATCATGATAGTGAGAAAAGTAACAGAACACACGAAGAAAATACAGAAAAGTGGCATTTAAATACAATTTTTTTTTTATTTCAGACAAATGCATGAAAAGACATCTCTAAAGTTAATGAACAAAAAAAAAAATATGCAAGGCCTTTTCCTTGCAGGAATAATAAGAAAACATGTTATGTTTATAAGGGAAATAATACGAAGATATTTTCTAAAAACAATATGCAATTAATTATACAAAAATTAACCAGACATGTCCTCATCTGACACAGAAACATAAATGAAATTGTCATCATAGTTATCTATTGGTTTCATAGTGTCATTAATGGGAAAGGAATCATAATGAACAGAGAGAAATAACTCCAGGGACCTTTTCTTCGGAGATCAATTTTTTTGGACAGTAAATTTCATGTTGATTTTTTATTTATAGAATTATTTCTGCCTTCACCACTTTGAATCATGATTTTCTTGTAATTTCTTTTATATTTATTGTGATTTTTCTGTTTGATATCAGATGCTTTTTGCTTCCCAATGTTAGTGAGTAACTTCATATTCTTAGTTTCAGATTGAGAGAATAGCTTATAAGCTTCAGCAGGTTGTTTAAAATCAGGATTCACTTTTACAGAAGAATCACAATCTTTTGGGGACTCTGAGGCATAGGTTTCAAGATTTTATTTTCTTTACTCACATTCTTTGCTGTTGTGTTTTCATTAACAACTACTTCATTATTTCGTCCAGCACTGTCCTTGACAGGTACAGAAAAAGAACTAGTTGGTTGTTTTGGAAACCCATTCATTTTGCAGTCATTTGGTTTCATACTTTTCTGTGACTTTTTCGTTAGTTTAGTTGCCCCAGTTATTATTTGCTCATTAGTTTTTGAGATAAAACTACTTGCATTTGGCAGCACCCTAGTTTCAGGAGGTACTTGTGAAAGGTGGGTTATGTTTTCTGCCGAGTTTTCGATTTTATTATTTGATTGTTTGATATTTTCAAAAGAATTTTGTGATTTCTTTTGTTTAATGCTTTTCTTTGGTAGTTCATTAGATCTTTTAATTACTTTTTTTTCTCCAGAACTGTTCGACTTGTCAAATATTTTTAAACCTTCATTATCAACAAACCCTGAAACTGTCGAGATTGCTTCATCTATATGTTTCACCATTTCTTCTTTACGTGATAAATGTGTAGAATGAGTGGTTCTGTCTGTAGAAATATTTGTATTTTTCTTAAATTCTTTTTCATTATCTGTTTGTTTCTCAGCACCATGTTTTTCATAATTAGGTACTTCCGGCAATCCATTTTCATTACTTTCTGCTACAGATCTTCCTTCAGGAACACTGACTGCATTCAAGTTTTCATTGCCTTCATGTTCAGAATTTGTACTTTCTAAATCGATATTACCATCAGTCAGACTCTGAGATGGTTTTTCAAATTTCTTCTCTTTTCTAGGTGTGAATTTTCTATTCACCTTCCTTTTCATTCCTTTAGCTCCCTTTTCCTGAACAGGATCGATAATACTTTCTGCACATTCTACCAAAGCATTTTTTAAAGTCTTGTTAGCTGATGATGAGTATTTAGAATCTTTCTTTTTCATAAAAGGAAACACCCCTTCATTTTCCGGAATAAAATCTTCATTACTTAACAATTTTTTGTTGCATGTTTTCTTTTGTAAACTTAGAATTTCAGGATTTTGTGAAATCAATTTCCCTTCTTCTGCTGTATTATTTTCTTTTCTGCTGAAATCTTTTTCAATTCTTTTATCATCTGTAAAATTTGAAAGCAGAAAATTTTTAGATATTTTATTAAAAAAAATTAGTTAAAAGTAAAGATTGGTTTTCCAACAATATTTTAGCTCAAACCACGATTTACTCTGAATAATTTCAATTAAAAACACAGCAAAAAATTTCTAATTTTGAATATGATTATGTAAGCGCATGTAGAAAAAAAAGGAATTATTTTCTTCCATTAAAATGAGATGAATACATATTCTTTTTGAATGGAAGAGCATTATAGCAAATATGAAAGGGTTTTATCTATGAAAAACCATAATGCAAAGAAATTTCAAACAACATTTAGAACCAAAATTACAGCTCTAGAAGTGAGCAAAATTCAAATGAATTAATAGAATAGAAAAAAAAAAAAAAAAAAAGCTGAGTAAAATTTTTATCATAAAATATAAAAACATTTCACATTACCAACGTTGGTAGAGTCACTAGGTCCAAGTTCATCTGGATCTTTCAACAATATATCAGCCGTGTCTTCAATGTTTCTGCTTCCATTTTCTTCTATGTCACATTCCTCTGAAATTAAAGGAATTTACAGAAAACTTAAAATATTCAAGTTTTATTTACACATTAACTGCCTTTGGTTCATTTACACAATAGCTGGCTATTCCCATAATTTTAATACCATTAATTTAAATTTTATTAATTTCAATCCAAAATTTTAATTTCCAGCAGAAATTGTCATGCAGTAAGCGAAAAATTGGGTAGTATTTATAGAAAAAGTACAGTAAAGAAAAGTAATAGAAAAAGTAGTACCAATAGAAAAATAAAATTTCTAAAACTGGTTTTCATTCAATGGGGGACCGCCCCCCCCCCTCCAATTAGAAATTGGGCTTTAAAAAAAAAAAAAAAACTGGCAAAGCAATGAAAGTGAACTGCATTTTATAGCAACAAAGGAAGGTACTAGTATAAATTATATTTACGAATTAATTTTTTAACAATTATTGAAATTGGAGAAAATATGACAATTATAAAAGTCACATCCGTTTTTAAGACAGCAGGCAAAAACTGAGGATAATTTTTATAACATTTTTTTACCTAGACAAAAAAAAAAAGTTTAAGGAACAATGGAACAGATTTCACTTTCATTAGAACAATGAAAAGTATTGTTGCAAATCATACACAAAATATTTTTAAAATATGTTAAAATTAGAAAAAAAAATTGCAATGATATAATTGAAAAGATAATTTTTTGAATTTTAAGATAGTGTAAAAATAATTTTTGCACAATAATATTTTCAGAAGTTATCATGGAAAAACAAGAAAATTTTGCTTAATTTTTAACCCAATAAAATTGTAAAAAAATCTTCAAGGTGCACATTCCCAAGGTGCCCTTCAAAATATGTTTGTGCACAATTTGGTAGTTCTGGGTCCACCAGTGTTCCCTGTAGAGGAGCAATATACAAACACACTTTTGCTTTTATTACGAGTAAAGATAGAGATATAGAATAAATTGGATTTGTTTACCAAAGTTAGGAGCTGTAGGCCAGTGTCCTTTATATAAATGCACAAAGCTATAAGTTTGCAAGCGTTCCTGGAGAGAGAGAGAGAGAAAAAGACGACGTTAAGAAACTGTTTCATTCTTGCCCAAAATTAACTGTCAAAATCATTTCATTATTTTTAAGAGTTTTAATTTTGTCAATAGTTAGTGAACAGAATGAAAAATAACAATACAAGATTTACAGGTAACTGCATAAGACTATGAAATGAAATAACTAACCTTGATTGTCATTTTCATGGCTGCTTCTGCTCGTGTTTTTGCTTTTGATATTTCTTTGGCATACTTGCTTTGTCTAAACTTCTCGAGACATCCCTGAAAAAGAAATAATTTCTAAAAATAAAATATTGCTGATAGTTGCAATTATTAGCACGTGGAAAAAGGTCTTTAGGCTAAATTAATTACATTCTAAAATATTTCCTTTGTTTTTTTTCCCCTTTTCAAAAAACTAAAATACTAATGTCTTTAAAATCAAAAATGAAAGTGTACATATGAAATCTGAAATACAATCAAATTCTAGTTAAAGAAAAATTGTTAAAACAATGAAAAAAAAAGAAATGTATATTAAAATTATTTAGCATTAAATATAGAATAACTTATATGAGGGCCATTTGTTTAGCAATACAACATCATACAATCCGGAACACTTCTTTTAATTAAAAAAAAAAACTGTAAGAATATACTCTTTTATAATGGATAAAGCTAGTAGTTAGTGTTTATAAAATTAGTATTTGGGACTATATATCCAAACACGAGCAGTAGAGACATGACAGCTTCTGTATCCATTCTACAAAGTTTTTTCTTTATTCTAGTTTAAGTTATTCATCAATGAAAATTTTTGTATGCCATTCCTTCCTTTCTTTGAAAAAGAATGCTGAAATACAGTACAGTAAAACTTTGATAACTCTCCGAACCAGGGCTGTGACGGATAACAGAAATCTCTTAATAAATATGTACAATAATGAGATTTCACTGCTGATTTAGGACAAAAATGAAACCCTTTAAAAGCCAATAATACAAACATATTGTATTTAATTTTACAAAACAATCAATATAAACTTCAATATGAGGGTAGTAATGTACAGAAATGTATTAAACTTACGTTTTTAGACAATAACAGAAATTGACAGTTAATCTAAGTTTTACTGTATATCTTATCAGTTCAGCATATACACTATATTAAAATGTTGATATGTTTGATAACATTAATATACTCATATTAATATTTCTCAAAAAATCTAATTTCCACTATATAAATTATCATTTGAAATCACAAGAGTTGTAGAAGAATTTCACAGTGCAAACTGTGCAGAAAAATAACTGCAAATTATTGGAAAATGTAAGAAAAGATAGAAAATTCTTTCTTTCACTCGTTAATGAACTTATTATTAAAAAAAAAAAACATAACTGATTTAATGATTGAAAAATGTATTACGTAAACATGCTTAACATGAAAATGATTTTTGTAAAAATTTCAATCGAAATATTTTGAAAATAATACTTTTAGTAATGAGAAATCAGTTTAAAATATTACCAGTTTACAATAAGACAAAAAATATACTAGCCTTTTTTACTTTTGGAGGTTCTAAAAAGGGGCAAATGAACATTTTAGGTATCCAGGCACGAGTAGGCTTCTTATCCAAAAAGGTGACATTGTAACACTACAATAATTTAATTTATCGATTTTTAATTACAATACATTAAGCAAAAATAAAAATTCTAATAATAGAGTATAAATTTAATAAAAAAATCAATGCAAATCAAGTAAGGAATTAAAAATTCAAAGAATGGAAAACAATGGTTTTCAAAATATTATCGATTTTCTTTTATTTTAAATGGGAAAAATGTTTCTAATTAATGTTCGTTTGCACAGTACAAAAAATTATTTCATTAGTGGTTAACCACTTAACAGTTTCTTTTTTACGCCATATTCTGTCCAAAAATAAGCACATTTTTTATAAGCAATTTTGTATTCAAATTGATTTTATAAATTCAAATTGGCAGTCAAAACAGATAAAAATATTGATTTTATTAATTTTTAATTTTGTAGGAGGAGAAAGGACCTAAAAAATGGTTTACCTAAGGTAAATTTGACATAAAAACTGGTTAACACTTGTTTTGCTATCCAACATTAATTAGACTGCTACAGCCATTTACTAGAAGCATTGCAAAGTAAAGAAAGTGAAAAAGCCACGAAAATAAGTGGATTGCTTAGAAAAATGACCTGCCTGAGCAGAGTTCGGCCAAATCAGCGAAGTCCCTTTTCACAGTGCCCGAACCTGTTAAGTGGTTAAACAAAGATTAACTTTCAAGTGAAATATATATTTCTCCTTAATAATCCGAAATTTACTGCTGCAATTTCTTATTGTCCACACTTCACTACAATTACTCTTTTTTATTTAAAAAATAAACAGAGAATCTACTTTACAAATAATCCCATTTTTGGCCAATTTTTAAATATCATGTCACAAAGACCTTTTGGTTTTTCAACACTCTAGTTCTTATTACTTATTAACTAGTAGTTCTGTGAACAATAAATAGACCTTGCCCCCCTCCCCCACAAGATCTTCATCACAATCTTTAAATGTTTATAAAATGTTGTCAATCATTTTGAGGACAGTATTGGTTCAAGGGACATCATAATTTGTCTCTTGAGGATCCCACATATATACACTACCTTACAAAGCTATATTTGCAAACTTAAACTAATCAATGTACAATACTGCATACCTATATAATGCACAAATTTTACTCCTTGCATTTAAAAAAAAATGTACTAAATTATTAACAAAGTTACATAAAAAATGTACTGGTAAAAAGTTGTAGAAAACTTTACACTCCAGAGTGGAAGCAGTCTCCATATTTTTATAGCATGAATCATTTAGCTACAATCGTGAAAAAAAACACACTTTCAAGAAAAGAGAAAAACAAAAGATGAAACTAAACAGGAAAAAGCAACTCTCAACATGGAACTATAATCTTATATATATATATATATATATCTTTTTTCTATGCGACTTACTTACACAAATCTTTGATTTCTTCAGTATTAAGAAAATTACAATTAAATATCTCCCCATTACCAAAATGATTCAAATGTTTTGATGGTGCCAAACTTGCCAATACATTGAAACCATTAAAACGGCTACCATCTAGTAATGAAATCAAAAAATAAAAATCCTTACATATGTACTAGTTATAAATTGACTAAATTTTAATGAAAATATTATTTAAAAATTGATTAAATTAATTAATCAAACATTAATAAAAATTCTTAGTATTATATATAAAGACGCATATGCAGCTATTTCCAATATAATACAGATACAAATAATAGATATATTAAACAAAAATTAAAAAAGAAAGAAAAGTTTAGATAAGAAACAGCAGATTTAAACATAAACGATGACAATATATCTTTTAGCATACTAACGCAACAGCCTCAAGTGATTGCATCAACAGAAGTTTAAGACGATTAATATTTAAAACACATAAAAATTAATTTAGAAAGTAAAAAATGTTCAAAAAGGAAGAAATTAATGAGAAATCGAATGGCAAACTTTATCAAAGACCACTCGCCATAAAGATTCCAAATTAGACAAGATTTTCTGTCAAGGGTAAGATTATAAATCAAAAGTATACCCTTTGTGGCCTGAATCCTGTCCAATATCAATATGAGAAACATTCAGAAAGATCAAGATGCAAAATCCTTAATGTATAATCAAAAGATACTAGAGAGTGTGTTAAATTTAACACTCTCTGCCGAATTTTTAGATGTAAAACAAGCGACGCCAAAGACACAGGAAGCAACAAAGAATTAGAAGCTAGCACCTAGCTCCATCTATGAAGAAATCTAGCTAGAAGTAATAATATTAATATACACATGAAAAATAAGGAAGCAACCCTCCAGTGAAAAATAACTTCATTTAAAAAATTTAACTTGTTTAAATTCCAATTGCTCAACATCTGAGAGAACTAAACACACAGAAAGAAAAACAACTAAAGACTAATTTTATGTACATAGCATTTTGTTAAAATCAAATTAAAAAATAAATAAAAAATTCATAAAAATCCAAAAACTAACATTTTTATTCTCAATTCACTTTCTCTGATAATTCAAAAAAACTTTGCCAATTCATTTTAATGGTGCCTTTCGCTAATTGATTGATAATTCTTCAATATTTTGTGGATGATGATAAATTTAACATTTTCTTGCAAGCACCTGACAATTAAAAATGAAGTTTTTCAAAATTAATCAAATATATTACTATCATTGACTGGTTTTCAATCTCAGTTACAAGAGAATAAAGTTATGTCAAGTTATGGCTGGTAAACAGGAAGGGTTCAAGATAATGGGATTACAGGAAACAACATCTTAGCACAACTATCACAAATTTAAAAAAAATAAATAAGAAAGGCGTAGTTTGGGTCGGCGACATAGATTTTTCGTGAAAACGTGGGGATAAAATCATAAAACAAGTGTTTTGCATTAATATGTAATTTAATTATCAATCTTTTTAATACAATATTTACACAGAGTAGTATAATGGTTACAGAATACATAAATCACAAGTTTATCACATGTAGTAAGGGTCTGTGGTAGCTTGTGATTTATCTATTCTGTAACCATTATACTACTCTGTGTAAATATTGTATTAAAGAGATTGATAATTAAATTATATATTAATATGAAACACTTGTTTTATGATTTTATCCCCACGTTTTCACGGAAAATCTATGGCGCGGACCCGAACTGTGCCTTTCTGTTTTATTTGGAGTAGCTTTTGAGGGAGCCAGCTGTTGACAGTATAAAGAACTATATTTCGCATATGCGCAGGAAAACATTTGCTACAAATGCTCATATTTCCCGTAATATTCAAATTTTTGAATTAAAATTTTAATGCAATGTTTCTTTTATGTATTGTCAAATATTCTGTAAGTTTCGTACAATTCGAAAGAAAACTGCATGTTATAATCAAAAAACATGCAGAGTTTGAAAGTTTCAATTTAATACCGATTTTTACTTATATTCTGATAAATATTTTTATTGTCTCACTTTGGGTCGTAGTAATACTCCTCAAGCTTTTTTAAATGACACCAGAATCAACCTCCTAGCTAAACACGTTTCCACGATACACTTATTTATAACATTACATAACGCTAATTCATAACAATTACGTGCATGCGTCGACACTGGTACGATGACGTTACAGGCAAAACAAATACTATGCAACAAACTCTCACAGATATGATCTATCCGTTGTGGGGTCAACCATTCTTTACGCATTATTAGTCTTGTGATTATTACCAATTCGCAAGAAAGTTCGACCAACTATTACTGTCACGAGCGGAAAGACGTTTTCACGTCAATAAGTAAAAACAGTTTAGAACACCCTCTGTGTATGAGGTTCCACCACAATATGGCCTACTATGTTAATTTATACTGTTTTAAATCATCTATTGCAATTTACTTTTTGGACACAATACATCATAAAAATTTGTAAAATAAATGGATATGCATGACCAATGATGGATCTACAATTCAAAACTTATCAATATTAAATGCAAATAGACATTGGTACCATCAGTCACCAGCAAAAACTTTTCTCTGATCTATATCTGATTCAAAATGTAGTGATGAACTGCATCACAATTTTCTAATATTCAGTTGTGTTAGGATATCTCAGAAACTTTCAATACCATCATTATCTTAAAGTTCTGCTATGCTAATCTCAATCTGATTGATTTAATGTTGTTCTAATTTATCTCTACAATTTTTCCACTAATTTTGAAGAATTGTTTTTACTATGTGGGCAAAATGATTTATTATATGAAAAAAAAGCAACAACAACAAAAAAAAAACAGAATTGTTTATGCTTGTCAAATTTTAATAAATATCTGAGGAAATAAAATGATATGCTACTATTGTCAACCTTATTAGTGATCAAGGAGTAGAATCTCAACAAAACTTATATGCACCATAAAAAGAAGAAAAAAGTGAAATATAATACATTTCTCAAAACTGCAATATAACATATCAAGAGAAGCAAAATCTCGTATATTAATGAAGGTTTAAATTTAATATTTATTAAAAATTATGACCTCTAAAGTCATCATCAAATAGAGTATACCAAAAGAAAAAAATGTAACATATTCCTCCAAATATATATATATATATATATATGTGTATGTGTGTGTGTCATATAAATCCTTTTTATCTGCAACTTTCAACATAATTACTTCAACTTGCACCGGTTCGCTTAATCAGCTGTTCTGATAGGCTTTGCATGCCTTTTAGGATTAAAGAGTTAAGCAATTTCTTATAAAACTGCTATTTTAATGGCCCTTTTCTACAATTTGACAGTTGCTGATAAGAAGTGTGTAACATCCTCAAAATGGTCATAGGATGGAACAATCTAAAACATCTTTTAAAAATATTAATTTAGTCATTTATCCTTCAACAATTTAAAAACTATTTCATGACTACAATCACAGGCAAAATATATATAAACTTTTACTAACAAACCTTTTTTCAATACACTAAAATGTACAAAGTATTTTTTAAAAGTGTGATTAAAAAGCTTTGGGGTGCATACACACACACACAAAAATGAAGTCTTGCACTTTATGGATATTGATCAATTTTATACTGATAACAAAGTACATATACTATGCTTAAAATAATGCAAAAAAGTGACAAAATTTTCCACTTGTATGCCTCAAAGCACTTTAGTTACATCCTAGAAAAAATATATATATTGTTACAGTCATGGAAAATCACTTCCCAGCAATGCAGGTCTTATGGTTGGGAAGAGGGTTTTACAAGGTGAAGCATGGAGTGACCTCAGCGACTCTCGTGCCACGCATGACCTTGGCGACCATTTTGGTGACAAATAGATTATTCTCGAAAATGCAACCCTTTTCTCGATATTTCTATTAGGGGCCGAGATCTAGGATTTTCATGAAAATTCTATGTGACGTCACGGCCTAACGGGGAGAGTATATAAGACCGCGTTTGGACCACAACAGCGTCTTTGAACGACTGGTTACTGTGAAGCGTAAACGTCTTCGGAGTTCTATCTGCTGTGTGAGCTAATCAGCTGGTGAGCTGAGCTGTTATTGCCGAGACTAGTTATTTGCTGACTGTTTGTGCTGTTAGATATCAAAGCGCTGAACTGTCATTACCTGTGAATTGTTGTCTATTTACATTGGTAATCTGAGCAAGGACTATTGTTTCCTGTACCTGTGCTACGTGTCTTCCTGTATATTTGTAAATAAATCTTCATTCTCCATTATCCTGCGTGTTGGACTGTTTACACCATACACCCACGGTAAGATTTTGTGCAACAATATCATACATATATTCAATTTTTTTAAAAATAAAAGCACAGATCCAAAAAAAAAATCCTGTTTACAACACAGATGTTTTTACATGTGCAAGTGTAAGGACAGCAACCAGCAGTATATTTACTTACTAGAATCCCGTTTTCTCTCAATGCATATTCATCTGTAACTGGATCGCCATCCACCATAGCTGGCCACCTAATTAAAAGCATACATGATGGTTAAAAAAGAAAAACTTTTATATACTTTTAGTTTTAATTACAGCTGAGACAATTGTGATAAAACTAAAGTATAGATTCTGAATAACAGCAAAGATGGTTTTAAAATAGTTCCCTAAAAAAACACTTCTTTAAGTAAAAATCTCTCAATTATATAATGAACTTACCACGGGTAACCTTCAAGTTTTGCCCATACAATTGAACCAGGACTATAGTCTAGATATTGATCAGCATTTTCCTCTTCAGGATCATTACAACTTCCTTTTTCACCACTTTCTATAAAATAAAAATACGTAAAAAAATAAATATTCATTTTGTTTATATTGAGATATACGATATTCCCCTAATCAACATAATGGAATGATTTAATGATGAACAAAGTGCAGGTAGGTAGCAATTATGCAACATATAAAATAGATTTCAGATTTGCAACCCAGTATGAATGATTAATAACACATAATTAATGAAAAAGAGATATTATAATGCCAAAATACTGTAGAAAAAAGGATGAAAGTATTGAATTATATATCAGCATTCTTAATAAATTACATCCAAAGTTTATTTTTAAAGGGTAACTTAAATAAAAAAAAAAAAGGTTTTTAAAAAGCATGATTTTATTTGTGCATAAAAATGTAAAATAATACTTTTTAAATAAAAAATCTGGAGGCCAAAGCAAAGTGTGTGTATGTGTTTTTAACTTTTTAGTACATTAATAAAAATGTATTTTAAAAAAATTTTATATTAATGATTTTCTACATTTAGTCTTTAATATATTTCATAATTCATCATTGTAATTAGTATGGAACCTTGTAAATCATTTTTCTCAAATTCACTACTAGATAAGGTTCTCATATTGAATCAAAACTAGTAATTAATTTATAATTAAGTTCTGAAATTGCATTGTCGTCAGGAACACACAACTGTGTGAAACTTCATAACTCCGGCACATCAGGAAGTGAATGGAAAATCAATTACAAAATTATATCTTTACAAACAATGAAACAACTCAAGCAAATAAAAATATATAAAACAGTAAATTTTGAGTTAGAGCTATCATCCTGAAGACATCCATATCTCATTAAGAGTTTTCTGGCTGAGTGCAGGAATAATTAAAATCAACAAGCTTTAAGAAAGTTACCAAACTTAGGATCAGAATTTACCATCCAAAATATCGAATAAAAATTGTAAAACAGAAAATAAAAAAAAGACACACACATATATAACAGTTAAACACTGTTTATACATCTTTCAAGGGACTGACGTAAAACCACATATAAATGAAAAGAAGTATAATCAAAATTTTAAGATTAAACATTTCTCATAAAAGTGAGAAAAACGATACTTTTATTGCATATTTATACATTTTATTATTATACATTAAAGAAATATGTGCATACATAAGAAATGTATTTCATAATTATACATTTCTTATTTTATACAGTTTATGTGCATGCATATTAGGTGTTTCATTAAAAAATCTTTAATCATTGTCTGACATGCTGATTGTCTATGAGTATTAAGTTCAGTATTATAAATCAAATTAAGTTCATTGAATGTTTTTTCACTAGTGTTTAACCAGTGGTGTAGTAGCAAAATAAGCAGTGTTGGAATGCTCTACAATGGGTGACAACAAAAAAAAAAAGTGCTGTTTTAAGAATGTTTACACAAATTTTTCTTATTTAGTCCTCACAAGAAAAAAGCAGTGCCGGAACAGCATTCCGGTGCGTACTACAGCCCTGGTTTTAATGAAAAAATAAGTTCAATGTTTTTTAATGGAGTGCATTGGTAATTAAAACAAAGGCTTGGTAAAAAAACCTCCTGCTTTCCAGAAAAAATTTCCGCTTAATAGCAACAGAGAAATATTAAGCGAGGAAGAAAATTTCCGAATTTTAGAAAAGGGCAAAATGCCATATAACAGAAGCTTCGCATTGTATAAACAAAGTACTTTATCGTTACAGTGGTTATGAATGAATCGGGACTGTGGTGAAACGATGTTTAAATGTAAACAATGTACAAATAAGAAATGTGTAAATGGTACCTTTCTGCATACATACATATATATAATATATATATACGAGTGGCTCGCTATGATATTTTTCAATTTTATTTTGGTTTTTGTCTATTTTTGGTTTTTGTCTACTTTTGCCATTTTGTCTTGACTGTTTTTGAGTTTTTGTCTCGTGTTTCTAAGTTTGTTTTGATATATATATATATATATTAATATCAAAAGTATTAATTTACATAGACAATAAAAATTTTGCATCCAAACATACAAAAATTAGTATTAAACCAATACATTAAAAGATAACAAATCATCACAAATTAAATGATAACAGAAATTATTAAATCTACAATAAACAATTAAACAAACAACCAAATTCAAAAAAAAATTAAAAATTTAATCTGAAATCATATTAAATAAAATAAAGGATTATGAATGCAGATTCATTAAATATAGCAAAAGCCTAATTGTAAACACTCCCAAAAAACTAATATTAAAAATATATTGCAATTAAAATTATATTGCTTAAAATTTAAAAAAATAATAATTTATGTATAGATATTACTGTTAATATCCTGAGGAGTGCATGTGTGTGAATGAATGACTGGATGAATGAGCTATCTAAGGTGACATTAATAATAACTAAGTTCTTCCTTTCAGCATAACAAAATTGCTTTACAGGCACAAAAGAGAAACAGGTTCAAATCAACTCTTTTTTTTTAATTAGGGGTAACTAAAATAAGTAATAGGATTCAGAGTTTGAGTGCTTAAAGTGAACTGTAAATAATGGTTTATGACAGAAAAGATGGCTTTTTTAATTTATCATAACATGTATTGAAAACTGACGGAGATAGTGGCGAATCCAGGATTCGGGGGGCTGAGGTCATAAAAAATTTTGTATTGTCGTGACAAATTGTCAAACCTCATGGCTTTTGTAAACCCAAACACTTAAACTTTCCAGACTTGACTCACCTGACAGTAAGAATCATAAAGAACACAACAATACTTTCAATAATTTAATAAAAAACATAATGAAATAACTAGCCAAAAAATGTATTCGACCGCATCAATACAAGTACAAGTGAAATGACTAGAAAAGTAAGAAAATTTTCAAGCCTGTCAAGCCAGAAAACAATGTCGTCACGTTTTTAATTTTTTTTTTTTTTTAAAAGGGAAATTAAGAACAAACAGTTGTAGTGATTTTAAATAAAACCAAGAATTCTGATTTATCTCAAGGGGGGGGGGCACGGCAGCCCCATAGATTCTCCACTGGACAGATATGCTGATCATACAAAACTTTTCAAGATATTATAACTCTTTTACATGATTACAGTACTTTTCCAGAAAAATGACAATTAATTCCAAGATTAATTTCCTTCTTTGTAACATTTAGCAACAAATCCTTAGCAAGAGTTCTACGATTTATGAAATTACAAATTTTTAAAAAATCATCTTACCATCCCATCAAAATTGTTTTCTTCGGCTTATTCTTTTTAATAATTATTTCACTTTAATATTCAAATGTGGGGAGGGGGGCTTCTTAATTGCTATGCACTATATAAGCTTTTTTCTTTATTTCTCTTGTTAAAATCATATAAAATTACATACTTTTTTTAAAGGTAAAGACAGCGGAACAATATACACAAGGAATGCATTTTTAGATCTGATTTTCAGTGTTCACTGGGTAAGGAACATGTTAAACAGACACGCAATTCCGATAATTTAATACTGTTAAAATATAGAAAATTTAACACTTTACACTGAATGGACAGTGTTTAATACAAATCAAAATGTACTTTTCTGAGGAGGAAGGGGGTGCATTTCAATTCCTAGGAAATATCTGTTGCAGCATTCTTCATTTTTGAGTTGATGAGCTGCCACCAATTTCGTATTTGATCATAAGTTTGCAAATATTTTGAAAGTTATAAAGGATCAAATATCAAAATATGTTTGTAGAGACCAACACATAAATTTTAATAGAAAACATTAAGAAACTTTATAGTAATGATTTTTGAAAAAAAGATCCAATTTTGATCTGATTGCAATACACACAAAATTTTGAAAAAGTTTCCAGTCAACCCACTGTCTTGACAGTGGGATACCTTTGCCAGACCTTTTGTAAGCCTTTCACGCAATACCATCATGAAGAACTTTATTTTAATATATTTTTCTTCATGAATAAAATAACTTGAACATATATTACAAGCAAGCATTCACAAATTTAATTAAAACAAAATTAAATACAAAATGCTATTTTTTAAAAATGTTCATCAATTATTACTTTACTTTTTCTTTACTTTAACACCAATTTAAATCACTTTTTTCTATTTTTCCTATCAATTTTTTTTAAACTTTAAGTCATTCAACATTTTTAAGCTAAAGTTTGAGTTATAAAAATAAGTCCATAATTTACTTTTGAGAGTTTCATTTTACAAAAAATTATAACTAAAGAAAAGGCACAATTCAATTAACAAAGCAATAATATTTGTCAGTATCAAATACAACTCTAACAAAAAGGGATGCACAATGATTTATGAGATGCCTACGTGGCTTTATTTTCAATCATATCTAAAAATCACATTGATCAACAATCTTAAATTATCTTGATTTGTCAATTTAAGAATATAGTACATTCTCTACAAATGCTATGATATGTACACAAATTTAAATGCTCAGTATAAATGAATATATTAGATATGTAAAGAGCAGTTACCTAATGAGAGCATTGAACAACACCAGTTCTCTGGTACTTCATGTGATTCACTATATTGCAGGTTTCTTCGCCATTTTTTGCATTCTGTACATTCAACCCATATTCCAAAATTTTTACTGCCGTAATAGTTGATCCATTTTAAGTGTCGATCACGAGCACTCTCTTTTGGTTTCTTGGAATTTATTTTCTCCATATCTTTAATTTAAGTTATCTAAAAACAATAATATATATTGTCTCTAAACATATTATATCATTTGTACATCTTTTGATACATACTGTTTTAAATACAAGCGATTTATGCAAAATAAAATTATATTGAACTCCAAAAATGTTTTGATGAGATAGTCTGAAAACCAAGATTTTATAAATATTCAAGACATGAATTACATTACTAATGATTAATGCTAAATAAGGTGGCTACATGCAGTAGAATGTTAATTTCTCCACCCCCAATTCTCTGCTATTATTCTATCAAAAAAATAAGAAACTGTAAATTTTCAAAGGTATTTTTCTTGCATAGGAAGTAATTCAGCAAAATATCAATTTATTATTTGTGTCATGCAGCTGCGAAAGTGCCCATCTCCAAAAGAACATTTTTAGTAAAAGTTGATATTCAGACACATCTAATGAAAATGTGATTTAGAAAACAAGCTGCATGACAATTGAAGCCTTTTGTCAGGGCGTTTCAATATTCAGTTTTAAGTGACAACGTATGAAAAAGGTAAAATGGACTTAAAAATCCATGAAATAATCCAATTTTTGAAAATGCAGATGGCCACTTTTGGATTCGACATATTTGACTGTAGTAAAACAAATACAGAGCAACAAAGACAAATTTCAAATGACATTAATCGAAAATTAATAATGAACTGAAACAAAGGATTACTCGTATATAAATAACTCATAGACAAAGCTGAAGAGATTTTAATAAAGTGTTGGAAGCTAAAGTACTATTTTCTCTAAACAGCACAAAAGAATGTTGACATAACCGGATAATTAGCAGAAATATAATATGGTTCATAATTTTCGAAAGGCCTCAGAATTTTGTAAAATTCGTATATCTTCTAATTTCAGAATAAATAAGGAAATGATAATTCCAAAATTTCAAAAAAAAAAAAAGCAATAACAGAAAGAAACTTGTTGCTTTCTACTCACATATTCTTATTTTAGGTACTTTTTTGTGCGAGATTTATTTTAAAAAAAATGTTCTAATAAGAATGGAACATAGCTGAAAATGACACACAAACATAAAAATTTGAAATATATTATAGATAGAAAATAATTTAAGCATGAATATAGAATTTAACGATTTATAAAAACATACTGCAAAAAGTTTATTATTTTAAGAGTAAAGAATATTAGCATTCAATAAAGTGTAATCTGAAGGACCAAAAAAAAAAAAAAAAAAAAGACAGACAAACGATTAAGAATTCGCCAACGAAAAACTATGCAAATTAAATGGAACGACATGAAATCATAAATCAGAATAACAGAACATCTACATACTGTTCTCTAATATACTTTCGAAGCTAAAGAATTTAAAATGAGAACTGAAAAATAAACAGCGATATTTGATCTTTCATATCACTCTGCAGCGAATAACTTAGATGTTCTAAACAGGTTTTAATAATTTTACTGTTTAAATCGTCTGCAAAAACGAGTTTTTCACAAAGACAAGAAATAAATGAAAATACATCATTTTAGAATATTTCTCTTAAAAACGATCAGTTTGCTAATATGATAAAAAAACAACTAAATATTAATATAGATAAATCAGAAAGGAAATATCTATTCATGAAAAGAAAAATATTCTTTTTTCTCCAACAAGTTTGATCGAAGTCCATTAATTATGATAATGTTTCGCAATTATGATGGACTTTTTGGGTTTATCCTTATTTATCTCTACATTTCGGATATTTAACTATAAAAATCGTTCTATTCTTGGAATTACAAATCATTTTAACGATAAAAAAGAAGAGTGAAACCAGATATTTTTTAGATTTTTTTTGCTTCACAATTTTGCGCAACTTTTGATATGATGAGGGGAAAAATCGTTTGTATTTTCCCCATTAAACTACAGCTGTTCGAATTTATTTTTAACCAAAAATCAAAAATATTTAAACCCAGATTTTGATGAATGAAACAACAGGAAAAGTTCATATAATGAACAGTTTATAGAATGCGTGAACAGAACCTTGGAAATCCGGATTAAAGTATTGGACGGACTTAATTTGTTTTCAGATAAAATTAGTTGTTATGACCGGTGTTGCTCGGTATTCAAATACTTTTATTATTTTTAACGTAAAAATTATTTTTGTATAGAAAATTATAATACACAAAATTCTTTTACCGGCTAACACGTTTTTTATTTTTCAACTTTAATTCATAAATACTGAAGTATTAGAAAGGTTTCGAATTAATTTGTTATTTTTTCATTAATAAAAAAGTGTTAAAATAAACCAGATCAATAATTGTTTTTGATATAAATTATGAATCATCAGCTTTTAAAATTTTCTTTAGTGTTCTTCCGGAATTCTGTTAATGTGTTCTAGCAACAGCTCTATGTATGTATTCTTGTTCAACAATAATAATAATAAAAAAAAATATTGTTACAAATTGTGAATTTTATACACAATTTAATTGTTTTTATTTATTGAAATGAGAGTAATAAATTCAACGGAAATGAAACTTATGTCACTGAAAAGCTAATTTTTTGAACTTTAATGTAGTATAAAAATAGTTTTTGTGGGGCAATATTTTCGAAGGAAATCATGGAAAAACGAAAAATCTTGCTTAATTTTTTATTAACTAAAGTTTTAATTAACCTTTTCAGCTTTTAAAAGTTGATATTGATCTTTCACTTCTTAAATAAAATATTTACAGAAATATAGGTAGAGTAGTTCAAAGTCTCACCCTTGACTAGCAACGAAGTATCTATAAATTTGCTTTATTTCAAAATCGTCTGCATGTAATCAATTATTTAATAAATTTTGAAAAATTAACAAAAGATGAGGGGGAAATTACACAGACATAAAATTAGTATCATTGAAAAGGTAAAATTTTGAAGTTTAAGATGATATAAAAATATTTTTTGTGGGACAATTTACTTCAAAGTTACTGCAGAAAAAAAAAGTTTCGGTTAATTTCTAATTAACTGACTGTTTAATTAACTTTTGCACCTTAAAAAGTTGACAGGTATCTTCCTCTTGTCTTATAAGTGTGCAAAATTTGGTTGAAATCGGTTCAGTGGCTTGGTTTAGGAGGAGATGTGGACGATAGCCACACATCCACAATGACTTTTAGTTATATTAAGATGGAAGCTCTTAAACTGTACAATACGCCATTAACTTAATTAATATTTCTATTTCGAAAATTTCTCTCACGTTAGAATCAATTTATTGCTCTCATGATATAAACATTTCGTTTTTTTAAAAATAATATAATTTAAAAAATGAAAAACAGAGATTCCAGTTTCGCGCGAGACCATTAAAATAAAATAATACTCCCTCCGTCAAACTTTAGTTGTCCGATTTGCTTTTTCTTCAAATTCAGTAAGACTCGGTCTGGACAATGGTATATGCAGCTTTTAATGTATATGTACAACAAAATGTGATTTCAAAAGTAAAATTGCGAATGTCTCTATGTTCCCTAAATGAAAATGGCAAATTCGGTCGCCATACTATGTGATTTTGTTTTCTCCTTTCTCGAACAAGTTTATTTACAGGTATGAAAATTTTCTGTAATGTTACTAGTGTAAACAACGAGAAATGTAAGAAACAAACGAAGCACTGAAAACTGATAAAAATAATCATTACTGTTTGTCACAAATGGAAAAAGACAGTTTGAAAAAAAAAGGTTAAAACCCTTCAGCAATATTGTATAATTTGAACTTGGTGTCAGAGACAGAACGTCCCACCAATCAATTTAATTAGCAGGCTTAATATTCACTATAAGATCAATGAGTTCAAGTTTTCTACGTTTCTATACATTTCGAAATAAATAATGGATTCTTTGAAAACTGGACTAACTATTAGCTTTGGTTAAAAAAAATGGTAAATCGGCGAAGTAAAAGTCGGACGAAAGGAATAATTTAAAAAACCCATCTCTGAACCCTCAAAGCATAGTAGTCGAAAATTACATCTGTAATAAATTATTTTAATTCAAAATTAATTCATAGATTATTGATCAAATGAGCAGAGCAACAATTTAATTCGAAGCAAGGGAAAAAAAGAACTTTTTTTTTAAAAGATAAATGTTAACAAAAGAGGCTGAATACTATCTGCAAATTGTAAGATGTGAAATGCAGAAATGTTCTACAGGGCACACTGTTGGACCTAGAGCTACCAAATTTCGTACGTACGCTCATTAAGAAAGGGCTTTTCATCAGTAACTCGGGTGCATATTATCGCACAAAAACAATTTTCACACCACTTTAAAATAAAAAAGCTTTTCAGTGAGACCAATTTTTAATTTATTTATTTCCATACATTTTTTTCTAATTTTTTTTTAAAAAAGTATTTTTTATTATATAATACACTATCTTTCATTGCTTTAAGTTCAAGTGAAATAATTTAACAAGAAATATAACATTTAAACTTTGCATTAAACAGAATGGCGCAAAAATGCAGCAACTTCCAATAAAATACAAAAGAAAGAAATTTTAATAATACAATAAAGAAAAGAAATTACAGAAGAAGTAAACAATAACAATATACCTTTTGCGTGCAACGCAGCAGCATCCAGTTATTGCATTATCAATATTGTCTATAATCAACTAACCAATTAAGATACAATCAAACAATAAAAATCATGCTTCAATAAAAAATTATAACACATTAAGATTAAACAAATAAAATGGGGAAAAAATGAAAGGGAAACTTGAATGGCGAACTTTTTCCAAGAGCCACTCCAAAGTGAACTCCGATGGCCAATGGCACTTGGAAAAAGTTCGCCATTCGAGTTTCCCTTTCATTTTTTCCCCATTTTATTTGTTTAATCTTAATGTGTTATAATTTTTATTGAAGCATGATTTTTATTGTTTGATTGTATCTTAATTGGTTAGTTGATTATAGACAATATTGTTAATGCAATAACTGGATGCTGCTGCGTTGCGCGCAAAAGGTATATTGTTTACTTCTTCTGTAATTTCTTTATTGTATTTTTAAAATTTCTTTCATTGCTTTAGTTATTATAGCGTTTATACGCATCAGTGGCGTAGTCGCAAAATAAGCAGTGACGGCACGCTCTGCACTGTGACAAGAATTGTGCTGTTTTAAGGACGTTTTCACAATTTTTTCTTATTTATTTCTCGTGGGGGAAAAAAAAGCAGTGCTGGAACGGCGTTCCGGCTCCACTACACCCCTGATTAGCACACACATTGCAACGATATTAAGTAGATTTTTGTGTGCACATTACCGTAGCTATAATTAGGAGTAAATTTTTTTTTAAAAATATACAGACGAATCAAGCTCCAAAACATTATTACACTATGATGTTTCGGAATAGAGCCTCGAATCTCCTTTAATTTTTTTTCCAAGAGAAAATATCACGGGACGATGGGAGATAATTTGTGAACAGTTGTGGCACTAAGCTATTGTTGTTAATAGTGGTCAATTAATAGTACCGTACCTAAGACAATGCAGCCGGCGAAATCAGCAGAGAATCCTGGATCGATATTGAAAACAATGAACCTGCACTTACAAATCTCTGCTTAACCGCTTAAGGACATAACCTGAGTTAACTCGTCCTAAATACCGTAGGTTACAAAATAACTCGGTCCTTAAGCGGTTAAAAGCCAATGTGTGTCTGTTGGCGTACAACGGGGAAGACCTTTTGACCTAAAGTTGCCAAATTTGGCACACATATATTTTGAAGGGCGGGAATGTGCACCTCGGAGCGATTTTTGCGATAACTTTCGAAAATATTATCTCACAAAAATAATTTTTATATCCCTTAAAATGCAAAAGGTAATCTTTTCAATTATACCAATTCAACTGTCGTCCAATCCCCCCCCCCCCCCCGAATTTTAACAAATTTTTATGGATAATTTGCAGAAATACTTTTCATTCCTGCAATGAAATGAAATATGCATACATTTAGTCATCTTCTGGACTTTTTTCTGCATTATCTTGACTACGGACATGACACAGGATTGGAACAAAAAAAGCTGAACTTCATAAATAAAGAATCATGCCAAACATAAATACCGAGAAATAAAATAAGCATGGTTAATTCAACAATAAAATAAATTAATTTATACAAAAAGTGCTTGAGATATTAAAAATATTGTAGAATTATTAAATAAAAGAAAATTAAGAATGATAAAATCCGATGCCGAAAAATCTGCAATCCGTCGAAATGCGTCATGTCTGTGACTAATAAACATTTTGTAAAAAATCTACTATTATTATAGATTGCCTGCGTTTTACACACTTTCATTTATAGTCCAAGACAACTCAAGTATGTTACACAGTGGAAGCTATGGATGGTATTCTTCCGCAGAGTGAAATAGTCCTGCAATTATTCTAATATATTTTAAAAGTAATTGACATATTTGAACAGAATTTATTGCTGTTAATTAATTTCTTTTTTATCATTTTTATATGGTAGCAACTTCTAAAATATCGCTGCTTTTGAAATTATTTATTGATCTTATCTTTTTTCAGTATTTGCGTCATTTTTTGTACATATATATGAAAAGTATTCGTTGTTGTAGTCGTTAAATAAAAAAAAACAGGCCGAGTTATATTCTAATTTTCATTTTATTATGGGTACATGTACGTACATCTGAGTTGAAGTTTTTAAGCTCAAAAAGAGAACAGAAATCCCTGCTTTTTCTCAGGTAGGGATTTAACAGATAGTCACGTAATCAAAGTGAAGGGAATAATAGCTATTTTTAGTATATTACGTAAGTGTTTGATGAAAATGCATGGCGGCAATAAGTCGCTGATTTCACGATTTATGTGCGCGTGGAAACGATTAAAATATTCTTTTAGTAATAAATATGCCAAAACGAGAGATTTAATATACCTCAAGCGCGGGAAATAGAACGAAACTGGAGTTTAAAATACATAATGTTAGAATTTGAAATAAAATTAAGTGAGATTATTACATATAAATATATACATTAAAATAAAATTGAAATAAAGGATAAGCGAAATATGAAGGCGATGCAAAAAAACTCAAAGAAATCAAATGAAAATAAAAAAATATATCATAATAAAAAGAGTACAAATGAGACAAAATATTGAGATGAAAAGTAAAACAAAAGTTTGCGTTATTTTCGTTTTCTCCAATATTAAATAATTTTCCCAACATTAAAAAAAATGCTGAAACAAATTTCCTTTAACCATAGCTTATTATTCCCGCCAAAATAACTTGCCTTTTTAACTTTTTTTTTTATAATTTGACTTGTTCCCATGCTTGTAGAGATGGAATTCGTAATCGATTTTTTGATGTGCTAGAGTTGTGAAATTTTGTAGTTATGTATTCTTGATGGCAATACACTGAACTTTTAAGAAATTTTCTTCAATACTGATTTTTAGTGAAAGACTCTTTAATTGGGAAAGATTGGGAAATTCGTATTTAGAAGTAAAATATCAAATTTCTTCGTTTTCAATAGTACTCTTGTCCTCGGATATAAATTAGCATATTCCAGATGTCTGCTTAGAAGCTTTTATTACGTTCGGTGCTATTCGGAGATTTCTCTAATTTTTGAATTTCGATGAAGTGAAATCGTGTTATAAGATGATGCGCTATTTGTTAGCTTTAAATTGCTGCTTTTTTTCCCATTGTAAATAATTTTACTGCAAACCGCAAATTATCAGTGTAAGGCTTTTTTTCATAGTGAATCTAAAGATAATTCTTTGCTAAAATGTTAATAAATAAGGCTTATAAATCAATTGCAAATTAGTCTTCATTTGTTTATATATGTTCTTGAAATTTCAAAATTATAGTTGACCGAGCAAAACGAAGTTCTGTTTTAACTTGACTGTTCGGCATTTCGTCTGTTTGTCAGTAAATTTGTTTGTCACGCATTCCCGATTAAACACGTTCGATTTTCTTCGAATTTGGCATGAATGTCCCTTGAAATAATTAAAAACTACGTATGTGTAAGGATTTTTATTTTATGATTCCAATTTAAGATGGTGACGATTTTAATGGTTTCATGGTTGGCTCCTCAATGGCGAGTTTGGCATCATTAGAAATTTGAATCATTTTAGTAATGGCGAGCCATTTAATTGTAATTTTGTAAGTGCTGTTAAAAAAGCAGAGACTTGAGTAAATAATCCTCATTAAAAAAAAAAAAAAAAAAAAAAAAAAAAGGCTAAACCCTTATAGACTGTGGTGAAAAGCAGATCTTAGATGGGTTTTTTTTTGGGGGGATGAGGATTACTGTTCACATAACTACTAGTCTCTTACCTGGCATCGCAACGCCATTTTATCTATATGTAGGCTTGCCAGACGTCCCGGATTTCAGATAAAATCCCGGTGTCCCGACCGGTTTACTCCACGTCCCGGTAAAAATTTAATTTGATTATGGATGGCCAAAAAAGTAAAAATAATTAACTGTGAAGGATTATTTAGGATAATTACTTTGTCATTTATTTCACTGTACCGTATGAAAACTGAAAACTATAGAAGAGTGATGGTCTGTGCTAATAAATAATATTGTCATCGTATCGTCTTGTCTCGCCAATCGTGACCATGCGCGATGCGAGAGGCTCTCCGCGCGAGTCCAATATTGGGCACCTCATTCAAAGTGTTTCTTCTTACTTATAAATATTAACATGCAAGAAATAAAATGCTTAAATTTATATGCTAGTGTCATTTATTATTACCCCTGGTTTAGGTTTAGGGGGGGGCATTCCGGTGTCGCGGTTGAACATTTCAGAAATCTGGCAAGCCTATCTATATGTATAAAGCAGTGTGTTGTATAAAGCAGTTCCTTATACAAATCTTGATGAAATTTGGCATATGCGCTCTTCAAAGCAAGAGAAAGATCGCTGCCATCTTTTCAAAGCCCGAAAAAAGTAAATTAAATTTTCAGTTAATTAAAAATTAAGCAAGAGTTTGGCCAAATCACATCAAAAGGATTCTGGAAGAACACTAAAAAAAAAAAAAAAATTAAGCAGACGATTCACAGCAGGAACAACTATTGATTTGGTTCAGTTATTCCATTTTAGCGGGAATTATTTTTACGTTTCCGAGAGTGGAAATTGATCATTGTGCTCACAGTTCCTATCTCCCACAAGAAAAAGGATGCGAAAAACCTACCGGTTTAATCCGAAAACCGGTTTCTATTGCTTCGATTAACCGTTTTTTTTTTCGGTTATTTTTTGTCACGGTTATAACCGGTTATTATTTTTTTTAATTCAATAACCGGGTTAAAAAACCGTATCGAAAAATAGGCTCGATTTTAGATTCGATTAGACTAAAATTTAACAAGTTATGAAGCTCTGAATTTCATCATCTTAGGCCAATCACAGACAACCGCTTCCTCGAGGCGTCTGTTGGTTGGCGGATTACTGAAAGTCTTTATGAACGGATAAATATTGGCCAATGGATTGATTTCCTGTAAAAACAATATTACAAACGGCGGGTTTTTAAACCCCCCCCCCCGAAAACCGGTTATTTTGAATGGTTGTAACCGGAGGTGAAAAAAACCTGAATAACCGAAAATCGGTTATTTTCGCAATAACCGCCATCCCTAACTAGAAGACAGGGCAACGTCGTGTATTCTGCTGGTAAACACTTGGAATTACTCGATGTGCACTAGCGAGGCTAAAAGGCGGCTAGAAATGAATCTTGGTTCATCAGTTAGTAGTGAGTTTAAAGCAACTGTACATCACCCGTGAATAGACGCAATATTATTTTGATGCTGACTATTTGTTTATTCATACTTTGTTAATATTTGAGGCACATATTTATAGATGTGCTCTATTTTACTTTAAAACTAAATTTGTCTATTGTAATATTTGCCAGATAAATTCGGAAATATGTACCTACAATGAACTTACCAAATTAATTTTGACATTTTTCATAAGAAATGTGTTTGGAAGCAGGGGAAAAAAAAAAAAAAAACCCAGAAAAGGAATTAGCTTCAGTCGACATATGCTTTTCACACATAGAGAAAACTTCGATATATTAAATAGTTGCTTATAATAATATTAATAAAAATGTCTGTGTGCCTCTAAATTTTATCTTTTTATTTAAATGGGTGTTAAAAAATTATCTGAAAAAAATTCAGTTGATTCTTGCAAAGCAGGCAGACACTTTTTATATTTTTTTCCCGCCGACTCACTCCTCTCAAGCTTTATACCCTTTGGGTAGCTGGAACAGCGTGGGGAATAAATAAAAAGACACTTTTTGGGTAGAGTTAGAAGTTAAAGATTTTGCCAGAAGTGCGAATTAGACAAGCTTAATCATTGCTGAAATGACTTCATGCTTCGATTGAAGCACCAGTCAAGATACTTTCAAATACTTACACACAACAACACTTTGACTTCCGCAAGCATATTGAAAAGAGCAAGTTAAAAATAGAACTTGAAACAAATCATAAATTTTGTAATTATACTTAAAATAAGTAATAAGTTCAATCCAGTTATATTTAACACATAATAAACATTTTATCAATCTAAACTTAAAGATATGGATATGCAACTTACGGGAAAATCTTGTTGAGGCATTTAACATTTAGAGAACTAAACTTCATTAATTTTTTAAATTGCTAGGTTTAAAGCCACTTAATTATTCTTTTGTTCTGACTTCCCCACATCCTTTGAAGAATTCTTGTTCAGACAGCGTGTTCTGACGAATGTTCTTAATCGCGAAAAAAATTTCCATAGCTTTACGATTTATATTCGGATATTTTGCTTCGAAAATTTTAATAATCTGTTTTGAAAGTGTTTTTTTCCCCCGAATAAAAGCCAACTTTGCTGTGTATAAATATAAAAGCAGATTCCATTCCTTTTATGATTTTCAACCACTCTCCTGTCACATTTAATATACCTTTAAGCTGGGCATTCACTTGAAGGCTAGCTATGCCATTTGTCCTAAGACCGTTTTTTTCCCCCACCCATTTTAATCGAAAAATTACGCACGCCATTCATGTAGGCTCCAAGCTGCGCTACCAAGCTCTTCGATCCCCCTACTCGGCGGATTTCCGATTTTCTAGCCTCGTCACAAGGTCTCAATCTAGTCAGATCCTTTGATGTGCCGCTAGCCTTGCACTCAAATTGGAATCGGCGAATGAAGTCTTGGATTTTGAGTTCGTTTGAATTCCATCGTTTCTAATCATTTGTTCCAAATTTCATAGGTTTTCGACCTTGACAATTTAGAAGACACAGAAAAGCTGTTTACCCAAAGTGCAGATCCAAAATCGGTTTTATCGGCTGGAAAATACTCTAAAGTGAATTTTCGGATTTTAAAGCGTGAAGTAATATAGCCAGCTATGCATTTAAGTCCTTCATGTCCCACGAATGTCATACCGTAATTAGAAGATGTATCAACTTTCCAATCCATTGGGAATTCATCAGAATATACTTTCCTTTTAAATCTTGCCAAATAGTCTTCTTCAGAAGAACAACAACTGATTTTTCAAAAATATCTTTTTCAATAAAAGCTTTTTTAAATTGAATGCAGTCCTTCCAAGAGTTAACTTTTAGGGACAAAAATAGTTATTTATATGTCAATAATGCATGTCGTAGTTAGTAAAACATATCTACAGGAGACGTACGATCCTAAAATCTGACAGTGCCTCTTATCTGGTTAAGCAAATTTCCTAATGCATCTTCAGTCAAGTGAGAAAGTAAATTATAAGAAAAATTCATGCGTTTGAAATCATTCTATAACCCCAATAAAGAAAATATTGAAATTAAAATGTCTTTTTTTTTCTCTTTTGCACTCAAATTCCAACTATTTCTTCCTTCATATTTTGTAAAATTTGCTCCAGCTGGAAAAAAATAACCATTTCAACTGCATAACCAACTTTTAAGTCCCACGAGTATGTGAATGAGAAGCCACTGAATAAGTAAGCAGGGTCTGGTCTCGCTTCCCTGGTGGGTACAATAATGACTTAGGCTTGCTCTCTGCCGGTGATAGTGTGTGCTTCCTATGGGAAGGGTCAGGCTGTGGCCGGCGATGGCCATTAGGGCTCCGGCCTCAAGCTATTGCAGTGACTGTCACTCAGATACACCAGGCGGCTTCACTATTGGTTCGGGTGATTTCGATATGAATTAACCACTTAACTTAATAATTTTCTTTGGTATCTAATAAGATGACCCCTCCTGTTTTGGAAAGGGGCTGTCGTTTTCATTCATCTAAGAAGTATAGGATACTTAAGATGTTTATGGATCCTACATATTTTTTGTGACAAATTATAAAGCTAATTAATGATTCAATTTTAGTTTATAAGACTAAAATTTCGATAATTCGATGCATGAGTATTCTCGGGCTGTTAAGTTAAACGGTTAACCAGCTTGCAATGATTTGCTGCTAGCTGGACATGACCTTGAACAGTTCATAACTTCAAATAAAGATTCAACGAGTTCAAATAATTCAGCCATGCTTTTGTTTCCTATTCACAAGAACAAAGCATATGCAGTTGTTGCCTATAATAGTATTTTGGTTGGAGCAACTTTTCTGAAACCTTTAACATACAAGAAATTCGATTTAAGCTTCAATTATAATTTGTATTCTTCTTTATCTTTTTAAAATACTGGTTGTTTCTTGTCAGGCAGTCCCATTTTTCAACACAAAACCATTGCTAAGAAAATGATTCATCACCAGTTTCAAATAATCAGGAGTATTGCCAAAAACCCAGATATTTCTACAATTTAATGGATGCATAAAGAAAGTATTTTCTTGTGTTATTTCAAGTTCTTTTCATAACTTGGAAACTCACAGGGAAAGCAGAAACAACAGCTTTTAAACTTAGACCTCTCTTCAGATTTCTTAATTATTTCAAACAAAAGATTTTTTTTATATTATTGTTGTTTCAAAATTAAAGAATAGAAGTTGTTTCCAGTCCATAAGCTAGTACAGGTTGAACTTATGAAATTCGTCACAAAATCTTATCTCCACTTATTAATTACATTCTTTTCACATTTTAAATAAAGTCCAGTTAATTCATGGGAAGAAAGGAGAAAAATCACTTATAATTTTTTCAAATATTCAGATACCAAAATAAGTATGACTTAAAATCAGACATAAATGAAAGCAATTATCTTGAACAAATAAATAAGATACAGAATTTGAAATATCCAAAAAGGTTAAAAGATCAAATACTGATGAACACATAAAGTGTAACAAATTTAAAGTAAAACAAAAAAATTACTTTAACGAAAAATAACTTCAATCCACACGAAACCCACGATGAACGAAAATATAAACCAAAATATGCACAAGGGATTCCAAAACATGTGTACACTCTTTGAATAACTACTGTATAAAAAATTAATAATGTACATTAAAGTTTGATAGCTCTTATTAATTCTTGCAAATGAACAATTTTATCAGTTATTGGAAGCCTCAATGGTTCAAATTAATTAATATAATAATTATTAAAATTAAAATTATTCCATCAATAAAATACTTTTTTCATAAATAAAATGGCTCAATTAAACACCATAATTATGGTTAATAAGAAGATAATATTCTTTGAACCGTGGAAATGCAATATGAATTTATCAGATGTTAACTGAGTAGTGTGGCTTATCAACATTTTTCCTTGAGAAACACCATGACTGCAAAATTTACCTGAAATAACCCTTTGCACTCGAGAGGTGACTCTCAGTCACCATTCTAGAAGGTGCAATATTTTGATTTTCTTGAATTCGATTGTTAAAAAACTACCTAAAAAGTTGTAAGAAGCTGTAGAATAATTTTTCAGGAAAAATGAACTTACACAAACATATCTTTTACGTTCCAAAGCATTAATATGAGCTCTTGTAAATCAGTGAATAATTATGCATCTAATTACTTTTCTGAGTGCAAAGGGTCAACTCCAAGAATGCAAGAGATGTTCGGGGATGAAGAATGGTGCGTCCAGGAGGATAGAACACTTCTCCATTACTTATATTATCATGAGTGCTATCTTGATGTAATTCTGGAGAACAGATGGTTAGGATGAAGAGGTAGTATTGAGTCTCCACCCCCACACTCACCAGATCTCATCCTGATGAATCTATTATTATTATTATTTTACAATACCTGAAACATAATGTTTATAATTGAAAACCGGCTAAAATCAACAAGTTGAGAGCAGCCATTGAACAAATAGTGTACCCAGATACTGATTGATTTGCTAAGCAATAACTGCAATTTCATCTGTTGGCATTATAAGCAGTGTTTGGACAAATATTTTATATTTTGAACATTTCCAATAATTGACAAGATTCTTTATCTGTACAGGCTGTTCATAAATGAATATCCCAACTTTGCAAGGCTATTAAAAGAAAATAAAACAAAGTGTTGTTCATCGGAAATAAAAAATAACAGTTGGAAGTTTATATTCAACACACTCATAAGTGTTCGATGTGGCCCCTCCAAAAAAACGAACACAATTTTGATGAATGTTGTTGATTATTTGTGCAATATTTATTCGAAATGTCAACATATCTGGAACATTTTGTATTTATTAAAACCTTTGCAACAAGTGATGTATCAAGGAAGCAATGTTAATCCCTCTGGCGATTCACAAGAGAACTAAGGGGATATATCTTTTAAATTTAATGCTTACAGATTCAGTATCTAAAGGGACATGCAGGGGAAAAAAAACCTTGTTTAAAAAAATTATGAAGAGGAAATGAGCAAAAAATTTCTGATTTACTGTTTTAATAAAATAAACAAACAGGCAGTGGCAGTACCAGTGTCTAGTTAATTAAAAAGTAAAAACAAGAAATTTCAACAAATCACATCTTTATTTTAAGCATTAAGTCAATTATTTTAAGCATTGAGCTAATTATTAAGACAGTTTATTAATTTGGAACAAATGTAAAGTTGTTCACAAATAACCAGTAAACAACTTTTTGAGTTGCTGTTTCACATGAAATAACCCAATGTCTAGAGAATTAAAAAGCAAAATGAGAAATTTTTGCAAATTGTATCTTTATGTTTAAATTCTATGCTTATAAGAGCTGAATTATCAAGAAGGTTTATTAATTTGCAGCCCCTCACTTTTTAATATAAAATTTTAGGCAATTCTGTACAATTTTCCCCCCCTGTTCAATCAATAATAAGACACTTGCACACACACAAAAAAAAAAAAAACATGTGAAACTTTATTCCCTCTCTCTTTTTTCCCATTAAGTTTATGGAAGTTATGGGCAGATTATTACAAAATATAGAATATCAAATTTTTAAGCAATCAGTTAGTTCTAAGCAGAGCTAATAAAAAAATTATGTGTACACAGTGGAATATGACTAATTTGAATATTTTTAATTTAATTTGTCAGTAATGCAAATTTTTGCACTGGTGCTTTTTATTCTCTATAAAAATAATGTTAAAATATTATATATAATCCAAATTTCTTTTTATTAATTCAAATTTAAAATTAAAAAAAAAACCCACAAGCTTATTTTTGAATTGCTTTTCTAATTAAATACAAAGTGCCTAGAGCACACTGTATCTGTTTCATTTTAAGTGGCTATGTAGTCAGTAAAAAAAAAAAAATAACTGGTTTATATTTATTAAAATCGTTAAATATTAAAAATAAATCTTTACTTCCAATTTTAGCTTACAAATCATGTTTTTCTCTGGCTGTACCCAGTTTTTCTTAATTCAAAATTTTGGATTGATTGAATTTTCATTGAGGTTCCATCAGCTTCTACCCAAATTCCATGAAATTTGGTTTGGTTCTGAGATTTTAGAACACAACAGCCAATATATTGGCTATACTCTTCTAAGCAAATATATACTTTTCACTACCACTCAAAAGGTACCAGTTTTGTGAAAAACAAAAGTTGAAGAATTCCTGAGCATTTAAGAAAGAAAGATTAAGAGAATTCCTGAGCATTAAGAATATCAAAGTAATCACTCATAAACTGATAATAAAGTTAGAAAGCCAGAGTTAAAGTTTGAATTTCATGCTTAAATAAGGGAATGAAATCCTTTGGAGTAAAAAATAAAAAATGAACATGGGGGTGTCTATCAATCAATATTTGGTACAGTAATTAATCATAATTGGTATAGTAACTTTTGCTGTCTAGAAGTAATGCAAGCGTCTAACTGTGTATATATAAAAACATTAAATAAAACTCTAAAATTTCTTTCTTTGAAGTTATGCAAGAGAAAAATAAAATTTATGACTTCAATCAACATATAAATTTAAAGAAGTTATTATTCTGTTATTCAGAAATGATTATAAAGCAGAAATAGCATGCAAGAAGAATAAAGTTTTATTATAGTTTCAATACAAATGAAACAAACGAAATTTAACATAACTAATCAGTAGATTCTCACATAAAACTTTCAAAATAGGAGTTACAATATCATTTGTCTACTGTTATGCATGGTATCAGTACATCTTAAAATTATCCAACCTGTAACATAAGATAAAAAGATACATTTTTTTCAAATTAATAAACAGAAAATATAAGTGAAGTAAAGAAAGTAAGAAGGTGTTAAAAGTAAATATTTCATATCTTTAAAATCACAGTGTTTTCAAAAACTGACATAAATATGTGCATTTTTAATGTTTAAAATGCATTGATGTCAATATTGAAAACTGGGGGCTCTTCCCCCTGCTCGCTAAAGCTCGCCAACCCCCAGGAGGATTGCGTTGCAAACCTTGCTCACTTTCCTCGCTACAATGAAGACACTGTGTCCTAGCGCAGTTGTAAAATCTTTATATATATATATTACACCCCCTGCTCGCCAGCCTCCAAGAGTCACGTTATAATTCTTTCAGGATCACTGTGTGATCCCAGCTCACTTCGCTCGCCAGCCTCCAAGAGTCATGTTGTGATTCTTTCGGGATCACTGTGTAATCCCAGCTCACTTCGCTCGCTCGCCACACAGTTATGTGTTTCTGCTAGTATTAGGAAATTATAAGTACATTAATTACTTAAAGTAAATTTAAATTATTTGAAATTGCACGAATGCCTAAAATTAATTTTTCTTCAGTTTCTACAATTAAAATCTTCTGATAATATATATATTAGAAAGAAATTTGAATGTTAATATTTATAAATCAAAGATGATTAAAAATCAAAATTAATTTCATCAATCAGAAACCAATCATTTAAAACGTCTTGGCATGCACTTTTGACTATTTCTTCAACAGTTTATTTCAACATAACTTCATTCCAACAAAATTTTAAGTTTAAATCTGATAAGATAGCCTTTTTCCAAATCTTCAAATTTTTTTTAAAAACATTGCTTTTTCCACCAAAATTTCAAATATGCCCTATATACAATGAAATGCAGTTCAGAAAAGCTTCCCCACATGTATACATGCTTATTCCAATAATTATTTAGACAAGAAAGATATGGTGTTTTTCTCAGTGTAGTCATTTGTGTTTTAAATCTCAGAAAATTCTAGTTGTCGTAGAATGATGTAACCCATCTTGCAACCAGTGAGCTAAAAAAGGACAATTTAAAGAAAATAATGGTTTCAAACATGTTCATATTAACTATTCAAAATTAAAACCCATAATAATTATTTACCCTTAGCATTTTAAAATTGATTAGATAGCCTTTTTCAAAATTTTCAAACATCGTTTTTTCCAGCAAAATCTTAAACATGCACTTTTTTAAACGAAATGTTGCTTCCGCACATGTAAAGACACTCACTCCAATTATTATTAAGTGAAGGAAGGTACACTATTTTTCCCTGGATAGATGGAACTCAGAAAATTTGAGCTGATGAGAGATGAATAAACCAATCTTTCAGAAACTTTTAGCTAAAAAGGACATTCAGTATTAAGCACACATTCGTTCATTTGTCTAATCCAAACTGTACGACTCAAACTTATTTAATTCAAACGATCCGACTCAAAAAAATTTCGTTGTTTCCGACTTCAAACCAATTCAAGAGTTCTGCCGATTCAAATGTAAACAATTCTCCAAACTTCAATATCAAATTCGGCCCGATTTTGCATTCACATAAGCGTTATATATATATAGATAGATATAAAAGCCAGGGATTCCCTTAGATGCTGCTTTCTACACAAATTGTATTCAACAGTTCATAAAAAACTCATTTCAAATCAATTTTTTAAAAAAAGTAACGAATATTCCTATAACGCGTAAGCGATTAGCTCAACCGGTTCACAGAGTGCTCAGCGTCAGGGTTGAGATTGGTAAACAAACTGATCGTTGTCAACGGGAAGAAAGAAATAAAGGCCCTTTTTGCGCCACGCAAAAGCGTTTCATATAATATAAGTATGTTAATTCATTAGTTACCTTGTTATGTATATAAAACAAATAAAAAAACAAGAATTTGTTAGACCAGGATATAGTTACTGAAATGTAAACTTCAAACTGATGTTTTTATGATAATTAAAAAGACCATGATTTTGCAATCTTGGACTGATATGACAGTGATAAATGCATCATTATAATTTGCGTGGGATTCTATTCTGTGAATATTTCGAATATAAGTTTTCTTTGTCCACACTACACCACTCTCAGAAAAGATTTTACTATTGTATGAGCAAGAAGATTAAATATAATATATGAATGTTCACTTTTCCATAGTAAGCTTTATATATACTAATAAAACAGAAGAATGCCTGTGTTGGCACTCTATGGAACAGACTATTGGACCTAGAAATACGAAATATGGCATACTTTGGAGGGTGGGAATATGCAGCTCAGAGGGGTGTTTTTTTGAAATTTTAATTAATTAAAAACTAAATTTTGGCATGGCTTCTTGATAACTTGTGAAAATATTATAGCAGAAAAATGGTTTTTACACCATCTAAAATTCAAAAAATTATCTTTTCTATGATACCAATTTAGTTGCTACAATTTTTACAATACAATTTTTTTTCTAATTTAAAAAATATGTTTAGATATATTTTACAATACCTTTCATTGATATAATGAAATTCAAATTGCTATACATTTTATCCTAGGTTTATCTCTTATTATTAATATTCAAAATACAAAAATTTGGCTTTCATATTAAGTAAACTTCTTTTTAAAGCACGGCTTTAATAATTTTTTTAAAAAAATTTTTGGTAATTATATATTACAGTTTAACTTGATAAGGAAGCAATGATGAAATTTTTTTTTTACAATTTCTACATTTCTAAACACTACTGCTCTTTTCTGTAATATAATTGGATGCATATGTTATCACCTTTTCACCCATTAATGCACAGCATCCTATTAATAGAACAGTTACATTTCATTTCCGTGGCTGATCCGAATGTTTCTTTTTTTCCTTTGTCGATGAAGTTAATGGAGGTATTACCAAACTCCTAAACAGTTTTCAGCAGACATATACCACCAGTTAGCCAGATTTTGAAGTCAAAGTGTCGTCATTCTGAAATTTTTTGCTTTTCCTTTTGACTTATTTTTGAGGTAATGCAAAGAATTAGAAAGCAATTTTTATTTTTTGATAATTTACTGTATTTCAAAAATCTTTAATATTTATGTAAAAAAAAAAAATTCTCCGATTTTAATTTTACTTCACAGTTAACTTAGTCTCGGAGTTTTAAATGCAACTTAATAGAAATTTATTGAAATCTATGCTTTAAATTAATTTGGGTACTTAAAAATTTTAAATTAATTAAGCTTGAAGTTTTACTTTCTCATGGTACTGCGCTAAATATTTTATTGGATCAGTAAGCAGAAATTCTAAGATATTACAAATATTATGAAACATATTTGGTATTACACACTAAACTCTGATACTGAATGATTTCACTTATTATCCATATATATTTTAAGAACATCTTTCGATCCAGCAAGCAGGCTATTCAGTTGGTTGAAGTTTAGTCATTCAGATTAAAGCTCACACTTTTGGGGAGATGGCAGACAGAGAGAATTGGAAGGTGCATAGCACAATGAACAGAACAGGTGTAAGGCTTCTAAAATAGTGCAAGTCATATGCCTATCAAAATCTGGAATTTAAAAATACTTTGTTGGGGAAACTTTGAAGGCCAAATTATGCATAAAAGATTTTATTGAAATATTTTGCTTGCAATAATACTTTTGAACCAGCTGATCAACCAAAGGCAGCTAGGGTATAATATATTATAAAAACTAAGCTGTAAATAAACACTTAACATAATTAAAATTTTGTATCTAATCTATCTCTAAAATTATTTTGTTTTCTGATAGATTTTATTGACTGATATGTCAAATTTAAAGTCACTATCCATTTAAATTTCCTTAAGACACAAAACCTATTTTCTTTAAAATTATCTTGAACTCTAAAAGTGTTATTACAATATAAATACTGACATTCAAATCCGGAAAATTAATTAAATCTCAACTAAACTAATCTAGACGAAGGCATATTTTTAGATTTGAAGATGTGATACATACAGAAATTGATTTAATGACAGTTACCCAGATTTAAGACATAAATGATTAAAGTGCTCATTTGATTATATTAGATAAAATAAATATAGTTTGCAATAACTTATAAATTTTAATTATAAAAATGAAAGTAAAATGCCATCGGCATTAAAACATTTATTTATTTTCAATTCTGTATGTTAACTGAATACTATGCTTATTTTACATTGATTCAAATTTTCACCTAAATTCTATTATTAGTTTTATTTCATGATAAACTTTCCATTTTGAATTTATAGAATATATTCAGCCATAAAACCGCATACATTTAATCGTATCAATATAGGCGACTGAATGATTTTTACAAGCAGTCTTTGGCAAATAGCAAAATGGAAATATATCTAATAAAATAAAAAATTCTTTATTCATTACAAAATTAAAATAAAAAATATTTTCATATTTAAACCTCTGAAACTTGTGCTTTGAAATATAGTTCCTTTAAAATCCAGACCAGCTGAGTTTAAAACATGAAAGAAGGTAAACATTTCCTTCCCCCATCTGATAAGCGAGTGGTCATTTGCAGCGTGGGGGGGGGGGGGTTTTACCGTCATGTTTCTAACACCCAAACCTTTGTTGACTATATAGGGGTTGTTTACAAATTGTGATAACACTCTATATTTTCAGTAAAAGATTTTCTAGAAGTTTAATTTTTTACTGTTGTATATGATTATTACAGTAAAAGACAAATTTGATGTGAAAATCATTTTAAATTTTAATGAAAATGCAGATACCATTTTAAAATCATTGCTGCATAAGACAAATTTAACCATTTAAGAGTTCTATTTTTTTTTTTTTTATTTCAAGAGTTTACTCATATGGATAACTCATTGTAAATGCATGATACATTATATATATTAAAACTTAAGAGAATTTTTAATTTATTTAATCATAAAGAAATTTATATCTAGAGCAATTGATCAGATTTATTTATTACTCTCTAAAAGAGAAAGAAGGTCCAAAGTTGAAAACTTATTAAGATAAACATAAGTGCATAAAAAATTTTTAGAATTTGCTAAACATTTTAGAATTTAAAATGACAAAACAGGAAAAGAGGTGACCCAGAGATATTTACTTGGACATGATATTCTCTTACTAGATGACATTTACTATTTATAAATATTGTAGGTGCACGGCTAAAAGTGACCAAGTCGCAACCTTTCCATTTCCTTTCGAATGCCTTTTGCAAACTCACAATTGTTGTTAAACACAAATTGTAAATGCTATGAAGAAAATAAAAGTGTTGAATTTTAGTGAATGTAACAATCAAACCCTGGGTTTTCTAATCAATGGAAACTTTGAATTGCATTAAAAAAAACAAATACATTTTCTGACTTAGGCAGTGAGTACACTGAAGATAAATCTTCAAATGATCTGTAAGATTT
Organism: Araneus ventricosus; assembly: GCA_013235015.1. Classification (NCBI taxonomy): domain Eukaryota; kingdom Metazoa; phylum Arthropoda; class Arachnida; order Araneae; family Araneidae; genus Araneus; species Araneus ventricosus. The sequence continues at coordinate 144,317 of BGPR01001139.1, read as the reverse complement.
TTAAAAGTACAAATATTTAGTTGATTGTACTTATAATTAAGACTGTTTCAAGTATTGGTAGGAGAAAGATTGAGCTTTGAAAAATACTTTATTATTGTTACATAACACAGTTTTTCAAAAAAAAAAAAAAAAAAAACATTTTATTTTTTTTATTCTTTCCGATATTTTTTTATATTACATACATTTAAAAAATAAAATTTCCACTCTCAATTTCATTAAATATACTATTCATGAAATATATGATCTTCACCACAAGAAGATTTAATTTCACACACATGGTCTTTTTTCTATTAGCTTTTAAAATAAAAACTGTATTTTTATATCATATTTACAGGCCATCAAAACTGAAAAAATCCCATACCCAGGATTACACTATGTATAATGGGGAACTGCAGCATTTTTAAAAAACGTGAGAAAGCAATACGTATTTAAAGAAAAAAAATTATTCTAATTTCAAATTTGCAAGTAAAATTTTACATAAAAATTTATTTATTTAAAATATTGAGGGCAAAAAATACGCTGAAGTCGCAAAAACGATTATTTGATGATCTGAATCGGATTCATCAAACAATACCGTAGTAATTTCTTCCCGAGTTAAAACTTCCTGATATCCAGGAATTTTTAACAGTAGGTAAGCAAAGAGCTTAAAGTAAATTGAGCATCTGCCCTCGAACACTTACTGGAGATATCAATCAAGAGTGATAGTGGGAGGGGAAATAACCATTGTTAAAAAGATAAAATTGCTCCCCACCGTTTACCAACCCACTTTAAAAAGGGGGAGGAAATAAGCATGCAACATTTCGGCCACAGGGCCGTTCGTCTGGCAGTTTGCTTGACAAGCTGTATTGGTCATCAGTTAAATAAAATATAAAAAAATTTAAAATAAAATATTTTCATATTTTTTTGCAAAAGTTTTGGTGATAAAGACAATGCTTAAGGAATAATACAATACAAATTATTTTAGTCCTTTTTAGAAATAATAATAAAAAAAACCCAGCTGCACAAGATAGCATAGGAAAAAAATATTAAATTTATAAAAAGTTAAAAGATCTACTTTATCTTGCCAATTTATCAAAAAAAAGCTATGGAAAATTTAATTAATAATCAACAGATGAAATGACAAAATGATGCAGAATGTTAACATACCTTATTTTGAAGAGAAAACTTTAAAGAAGGTAATTACTGCTTTAGCCCCAAATGTCAGTTGATCATAATATTTCAGTTCTTCCACATCATTATCTAAAACCTCTTCAACTGGTATAATAATTAATTCAGTAGATTCTTCAATATCACCTTCAATTCGTTTTGTGTACAGCTCTTTGATTTCCCTGGTACTTAAGTCACATCTGGAAAAAAAAAAGTATATATATAAATGCAGGCCAATAAAAAAGATCTTTTAATCCCTTTGCTTTAATCATTCTCTTTGCCCTTTAAACCTAAAATGAAATATTTTTTAATAAATTGTTCTAACAGTACCACTTTTTAATGAACCACATTCCTTTCGATTCTTCACACCATTGGCCTCTCTACGAAAAGGTAAAAAAGCATCTTCTGGTAATCCAGATCAATCTCCAAAGAGCCAAGATAGCCACAACAATGCTTTTTAAAGCAGCACAACAGCATCAGCCAAATTTATTCATCGTTCAAGAGCCTCACGTCAAAGATGGGAAAATAGCAGGCATTCCCAAGTGCTGGAAAAGTTGGCTCTCAAAAAGCGGGCATTATAGCTCTTCCAACATGCTCCACCCCAGCTGTGTTGTCAGCAAAGGAAAACACTATGGCTATTAAAATAACGAAAAACTCAAAAGCTTTCACAATCATTTAATCGTATTCTTCTCCATATGCTAACTTCAGAGAAATCTTGGAAGAACTGACCGATCTAACAATAAATATCAATGGTGAAGAATACTTGATTAGTGAAGATTTCAATGCGCACAGTCAACAATGGGGTTATAGAGACAAAGACTCAATACAAAAGCAACTTCAGGAGTTTATTGCAGAAAAACACATCGTCCTTCTCAACAGCAGTGATCCCCCTCCGACTTTTGAACACAACAATAGACAAGGCTGGACCGACTTAATGATGGCCTCCAGCCACTCCTTAGCAGCAATCTGCGAATGGGATGTACTTGAGGAAAAAACCTATAGTGATAAGAAATTTGTAAAAATATGCATCAACTCCAATATATTTCTTCCTTTTCTTTTGCAAGATTCAAAAACGGCTCACGGAGGCCACTGTAAATTCGTAAATCTCTTCAAGTCTAAAGTCCAGGCTCTACGAAACCTTATTTCCAATAGTTCTAATAAAGAAGAGTTCAATGAAACAACCAGAACTGTTCAACTTGAAATCCACAAAACTTGCAAACAAGTTTATAAAATTAAATGTAACCCTCTGATTCCAAATGTAACTTGGTGGAATAGAGACCTCCAAATAAAGAAGCAAGAATTAAAAGCCCTAGAGAGACGTATCCAAAAGAGTAGGTGAAGGTAGAATCCACTACAAAAGTGTTCTGTCAAAAAAAAAAAAAACCAGCTCTGTTCAAGAAAGCAGTCAAAAGAGCTCAACGTGGATCTTGGAGACTGCTATGCACCCAGACATAAACTCCCTACGGAACTCCATACCGGTCAGCGTTAAAAGCCTACAAACCACCCTCAGACATTTTTCAAATAATGGAAAACAGTGAGAAAGGAACTCCCACAGAATTCAGGCTAAAAATTCTTCAAAAACTGTATCCAAAAATTGCACCAAGAGCAGCACACATACCACCTCATTAAACCCTCCTTGAAGAAGAAAAGTTCTCTCAACAGGAAATAGATGACATCCTCAAAAACATTCCTAACAGTAAAGCCCCTGTATACAATGGCATTGATAATATCATTGTAAAAGTAATTTTTAATTCCTTGCCCTTTCTTTTGTTAGACTTTTTCAATAAGTGTTTAGAACTTAAATGCTTCCTGGATCCTCTGAAAATTGGACTTGTTATCCTGTTTCACAAGACGGCAAAGAGGAACAGAATATTAAATCTTACAGACCAATATCTTTGCTCCCCACACTTGGCAAATTGCTAGAGAAACTCCTTCTTCAAAAATTTAACTTCCAATTAAAGACAAAAAAACTCCAACATCCACTGCAGTATGGATTTAGAGAGTTATTACTTTAGTTATGACAATATTTAAACAAGATTAAAAAGCAGCAATACATATAGAAGTTGTAGTATATACATACTTAAGATAAAACTCTAAAGATGGGGTTCTCATTGTTAATGGATTATAACTGACACCTAACAGGACAGGTGAAGACAGGTTCTGTATAGGAATATTTACTTCTTCAGTAACTTCTTTCAAAATGGAATCAAATATTTCTTCAAGAATCAAAGAAGGGTTCATATTCTGAAAATCTTCTCCAGCTTTAGCAATGACATCCTATTAAAGGTAAGCATTATTTAGGCTTTAATAAAAGCAGAATATGATTTACATGATATAGTGTTTTCAATATATAATCCATGTTGTTAAATATTTACAATGCACATATAAATTCTACTTATAATAATAATGAGAGAGAAATCAGCATACAGAAGCAAAAATTAATGCAATCTTTCTACAGAATTAAATGAAAAATATCCCTGAATGCTGCTTAGGTACAGAAACAATATAAGCCACAGGCACTTTAAATAGTAAAAGTAATTTAAAATATCATTAAAAATACCGTTAACTTTAAACACTAGGTAAAAATTAACAAAACCAATACTTTTTATTCAGAAGAATGGTATTTCTTTTTTTAAAAGCTTCCAATTATTATTTTTAAGAAATAACGTATAAATCATTTGTTAACTTCTCAGTTATCTAATAACATTCAAAATGCGACAAATACTTTATTTAATAACAATTAAGTTCTAGGAGAACACATTATACTAAAATTTTTATAACTTAAGTTTTAGAACAGTGAGATAGCATAATAAAAAACTTGCTTGAGTATCATAATTATTTATTAACAAAGGAAAAATTCCCCCTATCATTAAGCTTGAACAAATCTGCCATTAATAGTACAAATGTAATCATATAATTATTTTTTCATAGATAAAAAATCTTGAAGGTCTATTCATTTCTCTAAGAAATTTAATTTATTTAAATAAACTGATCCCATGCAGATATTTAATAAATAACAAAAAAGTCAATACACTTTAAATTAAGCTTTTTACAACATAAAATATAATTTAAAAAACTCAAAAAAATAAACAGGCATCGTGAAAAAACAGATAACTTTGAAAATTTTTCATTTGTTATACATACAGGGTTCCCACTTATATCCCCCTTAACTTCTAACAGTGACAGCTTAGGCCATAAAGTTGGTGTCTAGATATAGTAAAAAGGCTATGCACTACTCAATGAGACAACTTACAACACCATCTATCGGCAAATTTTGGAATTAGCGGTCCTGTCTCATAAACGGTGAAAGATACAAGAAAAAAAATTAGGAAGTTGTAGAGCACTCTCGATTTAGTACAAAATGATACCTTGCGCACAATAATACTCAAAACATAATGCAAAAAGCGAACATTTGTTTGGTCACGATTTTGAAAATTGTCATGCCATAAAGAGTGGCAGAAAGAAACTGAGACAAGTCCATGTCTTCTGGATCATTTATTTATATTGCTCAAAATGCTCTGCGTTAGCCACTATACACACTTGCACTCTGGATTGGATTTCTCGCTGCACATTGTGCAACATGGCAGGTGTTACGGAGACACAAGCATCAGTAAGTCGAAGACCCTGCAATGTTGGCGGAGGGGGTCACATATACCTGCCCTTTCCCCATAAGAAGAAGTCCAATGGGGTCAAGTCAGGTGAGCGCCCAGGCCACTCTACAAAACCAACATACCCGATGACCTGATTCTGGAATGTCTCCATTAGGAACTGCTTAATGTTTGAAATCTTATGCGGAGGGGTGCCGTCATGTTGGAACCATACATTTCGGAGTTGGTGCAAGGGTAGATTCTCAACAAAGTCGGTTATTACATCTCCATACTATTGTCCTGTTAACGCTCCCTCATAAAATACTGGTCCAATGAGCCTGTCATTACAAATTCCGCACCAAACATTAATCGACCTGCGTAGTTGATGTGGAACTTCAACAGCATATCTCGGATTATCCAGCAACCAGGTATGAATGTTCTGTCTATTAAACATTCCGTTATACGAAAAACATGCCTCATCCGTCCATATTATGTCTGCCAGGAATGTTGGGTGGTCCTCTAAGTTATTCATCGCAAAGTTGCACCACATGTAATGTCTCTCAGTATCTCTTGGCAGCAATCCATGCACAGGTGTGGATCAGTATGGATGCACTTGATTCATTCAGGATTGTCCAAACGCAGCTTTTTGAGAGGCCACAATTTTCACTGATCATTTTTGTGCTGTTCCGAGGATGGGCGAGAGCATATGCTAGCAGATCGCACTTTGCATCCTACATTACGAGGTCTATGAACTCGAGGTTGGCTGGACACGCAGCCCGTCTCCCTTAAACGTTTTACAACTTTTAAGATGGTCTGGCATGTAGGATGCGGGTTTTCAAGAAAATGTTCACGATACAGCCTTACACCCACATTCACCATAAATTAACATCCCCCAATACTCATTAATGCCAAATTTTGCCATAACCCTCAGCTTTAACGTACAACCCAGCAGAAACATCCTTTTTATAGTAGTAGTCTCTGGTGAACAGGTATGACGTTCCATCCTCACTTGCATAATAATGAAATCCATGTGATTTTTATACCAGACATGGTTGAGTTGAGCTGTGTGTTTCGAGAGACGATTTTGCAAGATCAGCAGAGAGTTTTCATGGTTTCTAGAGACATGCAGTAAAACACGCAACCGGTGGGGACAGAACCATGGTCCTCATGAATGCAAAGAAAGTGTTATTTTGTGTAGAATTACTTTTAGGTTTTTAACTATACACTTTAGATCCCTCTGAAAACCACATCTTACCATAAATTTTAAAGATTAAACAATTATGTGCTCCTCTTCATGAGAGAAAACTTGTAATTTTCCTGATCCTTTTATGAAAAGGATTTTTTAAAACTAGTTATGATATGGAATATTTATGTTTCATTAATTTTCAATTTATCATAAATGAATCATTTATTTAAAGAAAAAAATCACGCTGTATCTCTCCTACACAAGATGCAGAATGTTAAGCCTAACCATATAACCATTTTCTAAATACGAGATTAAAAAGTTTTTTTTTTTTTTCCTTAGCTGCAAGTTGAAGCAGAAACAGAAATGTCCAAGAAAAGATATTATATGCTACTTATAATAAGAATTCCTCAATAATTTGGTCCTGGCAGTGGAAGTTAGAACACAAAGCATATGTCATAAACTTGTCCACTTCAGTTTAATGTGTTACCACTCATTTATAAAGAAACTGAAAAAAATATCTGTTGAGAAATGGAAGTTAGAACAGCTAACTATAGTATCCAACTAAAAAAACTACATATAATTAAAAATCTGTTGTTTAATAAACCATATATTTTGACTACACATTTTACCCTACCTGACCTACTCTTTTTTTGACACCCAGTCAAAAGTTATATAAGCAATGTAACTGAACGAAGTGCTATCGA
>BGPR01001139.1:111319-132949 GCA_013235015.1 Araneus ventricosus | reverse complement strand
AACATCCGATTTTTAATAGCATCTCCTAGACAGTCCTTCTTTTCATTAATTCAATAAATCAATGATAATTTGTGAAAAAACAAACTTTTTTTATAAAAAAAAGTTTGAAAATTTTTCGATCTTTTTACTAAATATAGAACTCGTACTTAAAAAAAAAACTATATCGCCTTTTTCTTAATGTTGAAAATTTAATGTTCATAAACAAAATTAAACCTGCAAAACAGTCAATGTTTGTTGAAAAATAATAACGTACATTTTGTCCCATTTTAAAAGTAATTACTTTTGAACCCTATGTTCATAATTTATTCTACTAGCAAAACGTAGATATTAGCGAAAATCGCTCTCTCTTTCACTTCAAATCATATTCTGAACACAAAATTTTAAAATAATTAGTTAAATCAAGAAAACAGGTTAAAATAAATCGTATGCACGATATATTAGCGCAATCTATCTTCTTCTCCCAGAGTCCAGCTAGCTGAGTAGTTAGGACGACAGGTTTAGGAACCGGGATGTCGGGAGTTCGAATCCCAGGTTGTTGTCGTACTCTGTTTTTGCAATAGTTTGCATTGAGTTTGACGCGGCAAGTTTGAAGTAGGGATGCATAATCCACGATTTTTTGAGTAACAAATATTTTTGATATTGCTATTTTTAAATATCTATGCCAAATAACTGTTATTTCAATCACACCTTTAATTTTCAAAAAAATCTTATTAAATATAAGTAAAGTGTTCTAAAAAATTTAAATAAAAAATTATTATTTCTTTTTAATACACGCGTTCTATATAGTTTTAATGTTTAGTTCTTTATAGTGTCAACAGATGGCGCCTGCAAAAATTCTTTTGAAGGGGGTGTTTAGAACGCCTTGGTGGGGTTCACAATAGTAATCAATCATTGCACTGAATCTGAAGACGGCCTTCGACGTCACAGTTCTTGTCTTTTACCAACATCCATATTGCTACTTCACAGTTTTTAACCTTCGTATTGCTACTTCACAGTTTTTAGACTTCCTATTGCTACTTCACAGCTTTTAGACATCCTATTGCTACTTCACAGTTTCTGACACTAGTGAAGGAAGAGTCACAGCTAAGTAATTCGATAATACCAGGATCAAAACCGCTTCGGATGCTATGTTATGTGTTCTCGTAACTCGAAGTACTTGATTTTTGAGTTGCATGGAAATAGTTTTTTTTTAATTGATTCTTCTGCAATGAATATATTTTTGTTTGTAACACATGGTATATATACTTTTTAAAAAAATTACTGATAGCGTAACGTGCTATGTGCTCTCTGTTTACTTTGGAATTAATTATGTAGCTTGCGAGATCAAACATATTTTTAATTGGCGATCCTTCTTTTTTTTTCTTTTTGCCGATTTATATATTATTATTCAGATTTAAAGTGATTTAATGAACAAATAACTGTTAGTTAAAAAAAACACCAAGGATTCTTTTTTTTATTGAAGTGTATGTATACATTAGAATTTTTTGTAAACTAATAGTCTGATCAACGAAACATACTGCAATCAGTAGCTTTTTATGTATTTAGCTATTTAGACACTCTTGGCTTGAGTTTGGAATGTAAACTTATGTTTATTTTGCGGAAAGTATATACTTTTAAAGTGATGTGCAGTTGAATTTCCATGCTTATAATAGGTTCATAAAGACTTGCCATTGCAATTGTAGATTTCCATGTCGTTGTTTTAAAATTCGGCAATTCCCATGTTGTAATAGTGGTAGTAGTTGATAACTGTATGTTTTGCATATGCTATTTTAATGAAAGAAACTTTTGGAGAAAGCATAGATTATTGTGCATTATTATACCTATATTATATGAGTCAGTTTTGGCAGATTTATAAATTGTGTGTGTAATATTATATTGTAAGTAAGAATTGCTTCACTACTGAAGTATTTCAAATATAACTGCATTTATGTTTTTATATAACTGCAAGTAAAAATTGTATGGTTTTCCCCAAAAAACTAAACAGAAAGAAGATCTTTGTTCTGAAAATATGCAACTGAACTAAACTCTCGAGAGTTTAGTTCAGTTGCATATTTTTTTTTCTTCTCGTATATATACTTGTTTTGTAAACTGCACTTGCTTGGAAGGAAAAAAAATTGTTTTAGAATCTATTTACACTGAGTAACATGCAATAGGAAGATCAGAATTGCTTTCATTATTTGAAATTGAGTTGATAATAAGGATGAGTTGATAATAATACTAGTATACTAAGAATGAAAAGTTTAGTTACCAGCAGACAGCATAAGTATTCCCTGTGTATAAATGTTTTGTTTGATAAATACTTTTTAAATGAAAATATTTGAATTTTTGAATAACTTATTTCTACTATAAAAATAGATGGTGTGTATTTATTTTATATTGTTCAGCTTGCTTTGGTTTATAAACTCGGAGATTAGGTATGGAGAAAGAAGAAAACATTATTTAATTCAAGCTAGCAAGATGATCTGTTCATTTGTAAGAGCATTTTTCTAATTGCCTTACATTTGTAATATATTTTCTTGAAATAGCTGGATGTATCTCTGTATAATTTTTTCATATTACTATATTTCAATCAGCTAATAGTATTTTTTTCTGAATAATTTCTTTAAATGTTTCATAATTATTGATCTTTTCTATATGTATGCTTGCTTTATCAAATTATATTGGAAGTTGCTTACCAAAGAAAATTTAAATGTAATAATTGGCTTTTTTAAAAAAGGATATTGAAAGAAATTGAAGTTCCCTATATTAAAATATTGGCTTCATCTGGAAATTTCACAACTGTGTTTTCTATTCATTATGCTTTTATTATTTATATTTTTATCCAAAATATCTATATTTAATTCTATGTATATGATAAAAATTCAGGATATTTTATTTCATCATACAAATTTATGAACCTGCTATTTTAAAGAAGCAGAATGAAATTTGGAATTCTCAGATTACTATACATTTTTTCTAACACTAAGTTTTAGGAAAAGGAAAAACAAATGTAAAATGAAAATTTAAATTTTATTTTTCAAATTTAAGTTCAGTTTTCTTTTCTATTTAATTGCCATTGAAGTCTTAAAAGTTCATTAAGCTATTGAAATTATTATTTTTGTTTTAATGGATCTTTTTTACATAGTAGAGCAATTTTACAACTAGAAATTTCATTTGTATGCTTTGCTAAGTAATAAAATATGCTGTTTTCCATTTAACTGTGTTTTTTGTGTTTATTTTCAACATTATACCTATTTATGCATATACATGCAATAATGGTGACTACATGCTACAAAATTTCTTCATTTACAAAGCATCAACATTGCTTGAGAATCATTTCTCCAAATATCTTTTTCATGAACCCGTGGTAAACTGCTAATCAGCTGGATATTTTAGCATAACATATTAAGTATTTATTCATTTGTTTACTCAGTCTTAACTTCAGTTAAGAATGTGAACATGTGTTCCTTTTACGGATTGTATTATGTGCTTTTAAAAGTGATGAACAGTTAAATATCTATGCATTGGCAAATAATATATATTGATAATTTATAAAGAGTATTTTTTAAGACACTGTGGGTATAGATTTTCAAGTCTATTTGTTAAAATATAAGGTAAGGTATTTCTTGCATCTTAAAACTAAAGCAATCTAGCATTTTATAAAAATTTCCGTTTTTAAATTCACATAACAGTTTTTCACAGTGAATATCCATATAGTATTTATAAAAAATAACTGACCATAAATCAGTAAAGCTAAATATCCTTACTAATGAAAATGTATATCTACAATTAAAGATCACATTCACGTAAAAGTATAATTCTATTTCAGTTACTCTGATTCAACTTTATATTTGTTTAGTGCAGTTGCCTCAGACAACTTTTTGAATAATATTTATTATTAACTTTTACATTGAGAAAATTCTCAATAAATAAATATCTGTTAATATTATTTTAAATATATTTATTAAATATAATAATATTTAATACTACCATCTGTTGTTCGTCATGTCATGTTTTGATAATGATTTGAAATTACCTTTAAATAGTTTGCTTCTAAAAGTAGTTAACTAAATAGATTGCCAGGAAATTTAGGATTGTAATATATGGTTATACTTCTTGAAATTATTTATTTCTGTATTTAAAAATGATTAAGTACTTAAATGAAGACATCTGTTTTCCTATTCTTGGGGCGGGGGGCCCGAGATACTTTATCTATAATGACTATTTTACAACAAATGTTTTCATATGTAGTTGGGCATATTATTTATTATAAGATTCATGCAAAATAATTGTCCTTAAATTGATCATGGATAAAGCTTAATATCCTTACTAATGAAAAGAATAATTTCCTTAAGAAATTTACCATTAAAAAATTGGCATTCATGTGAAGTGTAATTCTATTTCAGTTATTTTTATACACCTTTATATTTGTTTACTGTTGCCTCAGAAAACTTTTAACTGAAAAAATGAGGAAATGTTCAATACATGAATATCTGTTTATATTATTTTATTAAATACTACCATCTGTATATCTGTTGCTCATCGTGTCATGTTTTGATTATGATTTGAAATTACTTCTAAATAGTTTTCTTCTAAAAGTAAACTAAATAGTTTTCCAGAGCAATAATGATTACTAGATGTTGACCAGCAGTCGAAATTTCACCGCAGTTCATTAAATTTTTAAGTTTGAACGTTATTGAGGTTCTTTTGTCAAAAATTATACCTCTATAATCATTGCATTTATATTTTTTTTGAATTTTGTTCTATTACGAATGAATTTTGAATTTTATTCTATTGCTGCTACACAATTTTCTTTCTACAACAGATGTATATTGAGCAATCTATATATTGATATCTATTTGACAAAATATACAATGTTTATACAAAGTAAACAATGCATGTTTTATTTCATTTGGTTTAATGTATTTGTAATACATATTATATATAAATTCTTTAGCGATAATCTCTACTCTGTGCGACTGTTTGACCACAGACTAATATGTGTTTGACATTGACAGATTTAAATTATCCTCATTTTGTATTTCACTCCGAAGAGTTTTTTTATAAATAATCTAAATAAACTCCCTCTTGGAGTGGATTTCAATGCAGGGGGATTAAATCAATTACAAATCATTCACTCCGCTAATTTTTTATAGTGTGTGAACGTAAACAATGAATGTTTAATTTATTTAATTTAATGTATTTGTAACACATACATAAATTTTATCTTTCTGTACTCCTTCTCCATATGAACTTTAACTATGCCAAATCTCGCACACCTTCATGCTCGCAATGTGCTTAAAAATGGGGTACAAAGTTTTTTCTTCACATATTAATATATCGATGATATATGGTTATATTTTTTGAAATTATTTACTTCTGTATTTAAAAATGATTAGGTACTTAATTGAAGACTCATCTGTTTTTCTATTCTTCAAGGGGAAGAATTAATTTATCTGTAATGATTATTTTCCAACAAATGTTTTCATATGTAGTTGGGCATATTATTTATTATAGGATTTATGCAAAATAATTGACCTTAATTGAGCATAGATAAAGCTTAATATCCTTACTAATGAAAATGATAATTTCCTTAAGAAATTTATCATTTAAAAATTGGCATTCATGTAAAGTGTAATTCTATTTCAGTTAATGTTATACAACTTTTTATTTGTTTAATGCAGTTGACTCGGGCAACTTTTAACTGAAAAGATGTTCAATAATTGGATATCTGTTTATATTATTTTATTAAATATTATAGTATTAAATACTATCATCTGTACATCTGTTGTTCATCATGTCATATCTTGATTACAATTTGAAATTACTTCTAAGTAGTTAGCTTCTAAAAGTATTTAACTAAATAGTTTGCCAGAGCAATTAGGATTATGTTATATGGTTATATTTCTTGAAATTATTTACTTCTGTATTTAAAAATGATTAAGTACTTAAATGAAGACTCGTCTGTTTTTCTATTCTTGGGTGGGAGGAAATAATTTATATATAATGATTATTTTCCAATAAATGTTTTCATATGTATATTATTTATTATAGGATTTTTGCAAAATAATTTACCCTAAATTTATAATGGATAAAGATTAATATCCTTACTAATGAAAATGATAATTTAGTTAAGAAATTTACCATTAAAAATTGCATTCATGAAAAAGTGTAATTCTATTTCAGTTATTTTGATACAACTTTATATTAACTTATATTCGTTTAGTGCAGTTGCCCCAGGCAGCTTTTGGAATAACATTTATTAATAACTTTTAAACTGAAAAAATGAGATTTCTTTCTAATTTTTACGAAAAAGTTTAAAATAAAGTTTATTAGTAAAAGTTAAGCAAATGGGAAAAATAAGCCTGCATGAAAGAGTAAGTTAACCTGTATTCAAGATTCAATAATGTATTTATTAATTTAAAAAAAAAACATGCACAAGAAAAACAATTTTTAGTGCTAATAATAAGATAATGGAAAAACTATACACAATTCAGCATAATATAGTTTTTTCTAATATATTTTCAATCTGATCTTTTTCAGAAATATCATAAATTATTAAGGATTATTCTCATGCATCTCCATATTAGAATGAATTTATATTCAAATTACACCTGTGTCCAATCTAAAAAATATTAAGAGAATGAAATTAAGTACCCAACTACACATGAAAACAATTGTTGGAAAGAAGTACAATCGTTTATCATAATCCTAATTGCTCTGCCGAACTTTCTTGAAATAATTTCAAATTATCAAAACACGAGTAACAACAGATTCAACTGAAATCTACCCATTACTCCGATCAGCTGTGTAGGCGATCTTCTGCGTCATCTCCGATCCGATAGATAAGTCTTCAGTCACATGTATTACAAAAGTGATGCAATCATTCGAAAACGCATATCACAACAAGAGGGATGATTCACCGAAAGACAATCGTACAAGACCAATAGCAGTAGAAACTGCTATTGGGGGAAAAAGTGATTGGGGAGGAAAATTTGAATCACAGAGAAACGTAATACGAGGGAAGAAATAGTTGGTACTTGTGGTTTCACGTTCTAGGGCACTGCAACTTTTCATGGCGCCATCTATTGTCAGTATATAGAACTATAAACTAAAACTTTGAAAAGTTTATTAAAAAATCAAATAAAAAAATTAAAACACTTTACTTTTAATTACAAATGATTAAATCACACCTTTTTGACAGTAGTATTCATCACTGGTATTTGTGATTTTTTGATATTACGTAGAAAATAACAGTTCGTCAAATATTCGTCATCCCTAGTTTGAAGCGTGGTGCCTATAACTCGTCTGCGTTAACTTATTTCAAGCTTGCACTCTTGTCGTGTCAAATTTGTTGCAAGTTTGCAGATTTGCAGAGCAAGATTGCTGCAAACTAAAATTGCTATCTGGGCAGTATTTTTCTTGGGTGAAAAATAATCATCAAAACTTTTTATAACTATATCAAATTTTTCTGAGTCCAAGCACTTAAACCAAAGCTATTATACATATCTAAACAATCTTCGCCCATTGTAGTTAACAACAGAGCTACTTTTAGCTTATCCTGTTTATTTATTTTTTCTGACGCTTCTAAGAATATAAAGAATATTTGCTTGAATTTTTCCAATTTTCCGATAAGTAACCTTGTAACTATAAGGTTGATGGCGATTTGGCTTCCATATTTAAAATGAAGGAAAACTGTACTTACATAAAAATCCAAGCGAGCGTCAGAAGTAAAACGAAACTTAATCCAAACATTGTTTTGCGTTATCCAAACGTCGATTAACGCTTGCTGCCTACATATCACATAGTGTCTTCATATTGAGAAATCTAAAATTATCATCCTCAAAAAGCATTTGAATAGCTTCTTCGAGCGTAGGATATCTCTTTCTGAGATTCTCTTTTCGGACTCACTGGCGATTGAGACTGGCGAGTAAGGGACTGAACTACCCGTTTTCCGCTGACGTTACGCGAATGCAACAGGTGTTTTTGTCCCCCCCTTCCACAAGACCACAAACAACTGATTCATGGCATGTTGTGAAATGCAGTGACCTTGACTAACAATAGAACACCTCTAAAACTCTTGTAGTATTTTTTATTCGAAAAGACCAAGTCAGAAGTTTTGGTTAAAAAATACATCAATTACGGAACTCAATTTTAAATATAAAATCACTGTTAAAGGCAAATATTTTTTTACAGAAATATTCTCCATAATATACCCTACTCAAAAACTACTATTAATATAAAATCTAATGGATAATTAATTTTTTATAAGCGTTTATTTGGACCGTTGCGTCAACGCAACACCAGCTGTTGATGGGTTAACATAAACCTTAACAGTTGAGAGCAAACAATACATGATCACGCAGGTAATTTTTTTACAAGTTACATGTTTGAGAAACATAAACCAATCAGATTGAAAATAGTAAAATAAGAATTTTTTTAAGTGTTGGAATGTAACTTACTGGTTAATTTGAAATTACTGGTTAATTAATTGAAAAACAGCTCCAATGTGGCCCAAACTGGTACAGTGCCCAAAATTGGAGCATCTACCCGTAGATGCTCCAGTTTTGGCCACATTAAGAGAAAATTTGAATTGGAATTTTCACTGCGGATGATTGGATAAACTAATTATAGACTTGTGTCCAATTTTTGTTTCAATCGGTTAATAAAAATGCGTTCAAATTATTTATTCAATTTTTTTACTTAAGCGCACTATCTCCGTCGTGGCGAGCGTGACCTTGACGTGCGCTGAAGGAAATAAGTGGATAAATATTGCATTCTGGGTTATAGTTGATTCGAATTTTTTATCGATGAAGGGAAAGGTAGGTTGCCATAATTGCCAAGCATTGATACGGGACGTTCAGATGATAAATAAATAAATCATGGACAGAGTAGGTACGTATTTAGCCTATTTTACTCTGATCAAGAAAAACCAATAATGTTTAAACAATCTTATAAAATGAACGCGTAGAATAATAAAAAAAAGATGCGAGGCTCTAATCCTTTTTAGCCCAATCACACTTTAAAGCTGATTTTACTTTCATAATTATATCATTTTCTTTCAAATAATTATACAATTGGGCTCAAGTCATTTTAAAATTGTAATGACACAGAGTTTAGGAAGAAAACGGAACAAATAATTATACGGGACTGAGTAGTGAAACACGGTGACAGTCCCGTATATACGGGACTTATGGCTACCTAGGGAGAGGGAAAATGACACCTTTTTGTGAAGTATACGAGAAAGTTTAGGGGAGACCACTCCCGCTGGTTTGCTTGTTTCCCTCATTTTTGATATTTGTTCACTATGTACTGGAAATACTCTTAATTAATAGTTTTCTTTCAAATACATGTCTAAGTTTTCGTTTATTTAATTGTAACATTTTTTATATATATAAATATATGTTTTGCCCAAGAAATGTGTGCTTACTTATTTTAAAATTAACCCTTAAATGCCCTGCGTTGCCTTTAAGCAATACTCAGTTTTGTCTTCTAAAATTTTGAGTGTCAAGAAATTAATCTTATATTCATTCAAAACTGGTAATAATTATACAAAATAAATTGAACATCAAACTGGTCCCACCTTCTTGTCAACCCGGGATCTCTCTTATCCAAAACTGCAATAAACTTTTTAATCCATTAGAATGAATTACATCCACTACGAAATAATAGGCTGAATCATGTCTTCAAATTATAAAAGCATATACAGTAGAACCCCGCTAATCCGAACTAATTGGGACCGGTGCCTGTTCGGATTAGAAAAAATTCGGATTGCCCGAAATTCCGATAAAAATAGAAAAGAAAAAGATTATGTGCTTAAAAAAATGTAAGTTATAAGTACTCAGTACTACTATCTCTTGAATTCTTTTATTCAAAAGCAATAGAAAGAAAATATGTCTCCCCTTTTCATTGGAATAATGGATGTGCTCCTGTATGAAGTGACCTTATCTTACGGCGAATTGCATTAATTTCTTCAATGTGTACAAAATTGTGCATTCTGAAAAAGTACTTTTTTGTTTGCAGTATGTATATTTAAATCTTTTCATGTAAACTTTTCGATTACATGTAATTTCCGAAAATAAAATCTGTTCGGATTAACCGGAATTTCTGATTAGCGGGGTTCTACTGTATTAGCTAAATTACACACGAACATCACAACACAGAATAAACACAAGCTACATGAAGCTAGAATAAAAGATAGGAATAAAGTGCGCAGTAATGACATAAGTTTCAGTTCTTAGTTCAAGAGTTTCAGTTTTGTTTCTGACGTAATCCGAAACGCCCTCTGGAGGAGCAAGTCCGCTCTTGATGGAAAGTTAGAAAGTCACATGGTATGGTAGAGGGTAGTTCAGTATGCCTTCAACATTGAGAAAAGACAAAAGCTCTAATGCCTGCTGTTGCCAATAGGAAACACTGAAAATGCTATTAAATCAATTAGAACGTATAGCTGGCATCCTGAATAGGGATGGCGGTTATTGCGAAAATAATCGGTTTTCGGTTTTTCAGATTTTCTTCACCTCCGGTTTAACATGGCGGTTGTAACAGCTCAAAATAACCGGTTTTCGGGGTTTTTTTTTTATGAAAAAGTAAACCATTTGTAGACAAATTTTTTAATTAGTATTGTTTTTGCACGAAATCAATCATTTGGCCAATATTTATCTGTTCATAAAGACACTTTCAGTAATCCGCCAACCAACAGACGTCTCGAGGAAGCAGTTGTCGGTGGTTGGCCTAAGATAATAAAATTGAAAGCTTCATAACTTAGTAAATTTTAATGTAATCGAACCTAAAATCGAGCCTATCTTCCGATCCGATTATTCCACCCGGTTTTTGGATTAAAAAAAAATAACCGGGACAAATAAATAACCGTAAAAAACCGGTTAACCGAAACAAAAGTACCGGTTTTCGGTTAAAACCGGTTGGTTTTTCCTATCCCTAAACCTGAGTGCTGTTGAAAAAATATAAATACACTGATTTTTTTTCACTTGCGGCTGCATCTTTTTTTGCTTTGTTTGTACGCTTGAGAATACCATATTTTATTCTACAATGTTGAAGGAAATTCCTTAGCCCTATTATTAGTTATTAAAATTCATCTATGCTTAGCATTATAGAATTTTATCAAGGGAATTTTTTGCTGAACCCAGAACCCAGTGTTGTCAGTTGGTAACAAAATGTTTTTTAGCCATAAACCATATTTTAAAACAAAATAGGATTTTTTAAAGTAATTTTCTCATGTTTTATTCAAGAAATGAAAGTGGAAAAACATTTTTAAATCTATTTTTATAAAACCGGACTTTTAAGGGTTAAGGGGTGGCAGTTAAAGAAATGCATCAGGAACTCGGTGTCGAAGAAATAAAATATTTGATACCTCTCTCGCGAACATAAAACTTGTGGAAAGAATATATTGGTCTTTATGAGAGTACTAGCTGTTATGCTCGGCGTTGCTTTGGATTAAAATGCTTTTATGACTAATATTTTAAATGAAAAAAAAACTATTTTTGTATAGAAAATTATAATACATAAAAATTCCTTTGCCGTCTGAAACGTTTTTACTTCAAATTTCGATCATACATAGTGAAGTAGAAGAAGGATTTTGACTAATGTTTTGGGATAATTAATTAAATAGTTAAATTTTCATTAATAAAAAGCGTTAAAATAAACCAGATCAATAGCTGCTCCAGATATAAATTATGAATAGTCTACTTTTAAACTTTTCTTTACTATTCTTCCAGAATTTTGTTTATATATTCCAACAACAGCTCTTCATACGTATTCTTGTTTTTAACAATAAAAAATACATTGCTACAAATTGGGAATTTTATACACAATTGAATTTTTCTAAAATTATTGAAATTAGAGCAACAATTTGAACTCAAATGAAATTTGTGTCACTGAAAAGCCATTTTTTAAACTTTAATATAGTGTGAAAATAGTTATTGTGACATAACACTTTCGAAATATATCACGGAATAACGCAAAATCTTGCTTAATTTTTAATTAACTAAAGTTTTAACTAACTTTTGGGCCTTTAAAAGGTGACAGTAATCTTTCACTTCTGGTATAAAATATTTACAGAAATAAAAAGAAATTAGTTCAAAGTCTCACCGTTGCCTAGCAACGAAATATCAATAACAATGGTTTACTTCAAAAACGTCTCCAAGTGATCAATTTAAAAAAATTAAAAAATTAATAAAATTTGAAGGAAAAATGTCACAGATATAAAATTGCTATAATTGAAAAGGTAAAATTTTGAACTTTAAGATGGTATAAAAATATTTTTTTGGCGGACAATTTGCTCCGAAGCTACGGCAGAAAAACGGTTTCGGTTAATTTCTAATTAACTGACTGTTTAATTAACTTTTGGACTTAGAAAAGTTCATAAGTATCTTCCCCTTGTCTTGAATAATAAGTGTGCAAAATTTGGTTGAAAACAATCCGTTGGTTTAGGAGGAGAAATGGAACATAGCCACAATGACTTTTTTTCATATTGTGATAATTACAATTTGTTTCGCCCTCTTGGGGTGGATGGCGCTGCAAGGACCTTCCGCAATGAGAAGCAGCATAGACATAGCCACTTGACTGTTCGTGCGAGGACGGTCGCTTTTCCCCCCTCTCACGGGGACGGACAAATCTCGCCATGCTTAGCGAGTTGTATAATGTAATGTAATCTTAGTTAACCCTGAATAATTCTATGTGGAACAATAAATTTAATTTAATTTCAATTTGGCCCAACTTTATTTTAACCGACCATTTCACTTCCTGTGAGCTAGCCGGAAATGGCGGTTAAAATATTAAGATTAATAAAAAAATATCGCAGTTCCGGACATGCAATTATATCCCTCTTCATTTGAATTTATACACTTGTGTTCAAAAACTCAGCACAATTCGCAAGGATCAATAAATATGGATTCAATGGTTCACAATCAGTAATGGAGTAACGTAGGAACGCGCATTTTATAGTGAAGATTTGGTCACTTAAGGCATTCAGGGGACCGACCAGAAAGTGACGAAGAAAATAATTTGTGCTCAGCCCCATTTCAAAGTAAGTTAATAATAATTTTCAACTCTCAGCAATGATTTTATTTGTTGCGAGCAATATTTATATGCCTTTTCCTAAAAACAACAGGTATATTTGGGAAAATATAAAAGATTAAAAAATGTTTTATCATCTTAACATCAGAGTTTTCATCCAAATTATACGTAACTTCAAGAATTCACGAGAATATGCCATCGTAGCATTATATTAAAATTCAAAGAAATTATGAGTATTTGTAGTAAATAAATTTTAACTGCACATGTGCGAAATATAGCTCACTGCATTGATATCTTTCTGAACCCTAATGGACGAACCCAACTGGAATTTTTATATAAGGATCTATATGAAAAGATATATCCAATCTATATAACTGGTTTCGAAATTATGAAAGAAAAATTATACTTTGGTTCACACGTACATATAATAAGTTCGTTGATGTAGTCATAAAGCAATAAACAAGCCGAGTATAGAACTAATTTTCATTTATTTATCAACTTCAGATATGATGAGAGTGGCGGATATGCGTACATCTCATACGAGGTTTTCAAGCCAAAAGAGAATGAAAAATCCCTGCGTTCTCTCAGATAGGGGATTAACATATAGACACGTGGTAAAGTGAAGGGAATATTAGCTCTTTTTAGCAAGCTACGTAAGTGTTTTAGGGAAATTTTGTCTCTAACAAGACGCTGATTCATGATTTCTGTGGGCGCGTGTAGAAGCGATTAAAATATTTTTTAGTAATAAATATGCCAAAATGCGTGATTTAATACACCTCCAGCGCGGGATATAAAACGAAACTGGAGTTTAAGAAAGGTGATTTTGGAATACATTAGTATTGTACTATAATTAAGATTTTAAAAAATATATAATATTAGAATTTAAAGTAAAATTAAGTGGGATTATTACGCACATATATATAAGGTTGCCATACGTCTCGTGTGTTCGGGACTGTCGCCGTGTTTCACTGCTCAATCCCGTATTACTATTCGTCCAGTTTTCTCCTAAATTCTGCGTCATTATAATTTTAAAATGACTTGTGCCGAATTTTATAATTTTATGAAAGGAGAAAATGATATAATTAATAAAGTAAAGTAAACTTTAAAATATAACTGGGCTAAAAAGGATTAGCCTCGCATCATTTTTATTATTCTACTCGTTCATTTTATAGATTGCTTGAACTGTATAGATTTTTTTTATCCCAATAGTAAAATTAGTAGATTATTAGTAAAAAAAAAGAAAAAAAACTCGTTATATACCCACTCTTTTTATGTTTTATTTATTTAGCACTTACGTAAACGTCCCGTATCAATGCTTGGCAGTTATGGCAATTTTACATATATATGAACTTTCGTATAATTAGTGAGTATATTTTATGTGTGCCCGTCACTAATGCACACGTAGAAAAGGTTTCTTTTGAATAAATTGTGTATGAACGAAAAAATGCAGTTGTGCAAGTTGCAGTTCTTAAAGCAATGTAATTGTTTTTCCCATATAGAATACACAGTTTCGATTTCTCTTGAAAATGGATAGGGGGTGGGGGGTCTATCCTTGATGACCTATCTAGAGTTCGTAAGTTTCCATATGAAATAAAAATTGTCGAAATTGGTCCATTGGTTGGGACTGGGGGTCTGTGTAATTGTTTTTCCCCATACAGAATGTATAGTTCCGATATCTATCGAAAATGGATGGGGGGAGGGGGGAGAACAGTCGACCCTTCAGGGCCGGCTTTTAGCCGATTGGACCAATTGCTGCTAATTAGGCCCCACGGCAGAGTATAAAAGATAACGTACTCGGAAGTATTTTTCAAAATTTAATTAGATTTGAAATTAATTAAAAACTAATCGAAATTTTAACTTATTTGTTCAATAACTTCGGAGCATATCATCGCGCAAAAACCATTCTTACACCACTTAGAAAAAATAACCCCTTTTTCTGTGTGGTGCTAATTTTTATTTATATACAATTTTTTGTTTAATTTTAATTAATTTTTAGAAATAATTTAAATATTTATTAAGACGGTATTTTTCATTATATTAGTTACTGCACGCTCGTTGCAACGATATTAAAAGCATTTTGTGCGTGTGTGCACGTTTATCTTTGCTATAATTGTATAAATTTTGAAAAATAATATAAAGGCAATCGAATCAAACCTAAAACTTTATCACGCTATGTACAATGTTTCGGAATAGAAGTTAGAATCTCTCTCTTTTTAAAAATATGTATGCTATGAAGGTTTTACAAACTTTAGGATAGGAAAAATATGGCTAACTAAAATTATTTCCAATAGGGCCTAATATCTCCTAAGGCTGCAACCCTTGGTGACTTATCTATGATTTGTAAGTTTCCATATGAAATAAAAATTGTCGAAATAGGTTCAGTGGTTGGGGGGGGGGGCGTGGTCCTCTGGTTTTGCCAATTATTTTAAATATATAGGTTTCGTATTGTATTTTATTTGAGGTTTGAATCTGGCAATCCAGTTAAGTTGTGGGTGGAATTTCAGATCGAAAAATTCTCGTTAAGCCGATCTACACGACGTTTAAGTTAAGAAAAAGAGTTACATGAAAAAGAATCTTTATTACGGGCACCTCGAGGACACG
Organism: Araneus ventricosus; assembly: GCA_013235015.1. Taxonomy (NCBI): domain Eukaryota; kingdom Metazoa; phylum Arthropoda; class Arachnida; order Araneae; family Araneidae; genus Araneus; species Araneus ventricosus. Next base: position 117,337 of record BGPR01001139.1, on the reverse strand, counting down.
GATATGAGTGGCCGCCCGATAAGTAAGCGAGCATTCGCTTCCTCGGAGGGTGTAATAATGGCAGGGGTCAAGTTACCTCCCACCAGTGATAATACGTACCTCTTTGGAAGGGGTCAGGCCGATGTCTACTAAGACTCTGGTCTCAGTACTCGAGCTATTTCAGCGGTTGTCATTCAGTGGCCCCTCATGCTTAGGTAGGCCGGGGGTAGCGAGGTCCATTGAGGCTATGATGTGACCAATTTATCATACAAGCATTTGACCAATTTATGTCAACCATTAAAATCCAGTTCGCATTTTTTTAATAATATTTTGTATATTAATATTACATGTCGTGAAATATTACATGTCAACTCACTAAAAAAATTCCGACTGAAAACTTTATGTTTTCGTGTTCTACCGATTTATGCAAAGTCCTACTAGTGCAAAAAAAAAAAAAAAAAAAAAAAAAAAAAAAAAAAAAATCTAAATTTATTTGCAATCCCCCCCAAAAAGAACCGTATTCTTACAATTTTGAATTTTCTGATGCATTTGCTAAATGCAAGTAAATTAACTGATAAATTATTGAACAAACCTATCCTTTCCATCTTGAATTTGGAAAAAACTTGTTTCGAGGCTGGCTCGGGAAAATAAAGGTACTTTATCAACCGAATGCTTGATATGTGCTGCCATCGGTGGAACATAAAAGAAACTCAAAAATATTTTTTTTGTAAAAATTTATGTTAAAAAAGTAATTCCGGTGAGTTTCGGATGCCTTTTTTATATGCGTCCCTAAAAAGAGACGCTAGGCATAAGAACGTCCCATTAATGTTTGTCTTGTGCTGTGGGAGCGTAAGTGAAGTTCCGACACATTATAACGGAAGTAGTGGCTATATAAGCTATGGCTCCAAACCGATAGCTGTTTGTAAACTAAACAAAGACTCGCTCATATGTCGGAATTTTTTTCTAAGTCAATTTTCCTGAAACTCAGGAAAACAGCTTGTTTCAGTCTTCTTCACAAGCAACAAGCATGGACCAATTTCCCCCGAGAAGTCTTTCATGATGGAATTGTTCTTAATTTTTTTAAAAGAAACGACGGCTGCGTAGCGCATACTTTTAAGGAAGTTATCAACTTCAGAGTAAAGTGAAACTTCATTGTGCAACCTCTGGGGACACAAATGACCGAGGCATTAATTTCTCTTCAACTTACTTCATTCTAGTGTTCCTTAAACATCGATAGACTATCGATACTATCGAAGCCAAGTCGATAGTATCGGGTTTTCGGAACTATCGACTGAAACAAGCGATAGTTACAAAACTATCGATATATCGATAGTATTCTCCCGTGCAATACTATCGATAGGCGCATTTTCAGTCGATAGTTTTAAAACTATCGACTGTAACTATCGATAGTTTCTAAACTATCGACTACAAGAACACCTATCGATAGTAACGCCGGGAAGAAAACAATCGATAGTATCTATTGTATTGAAACTATCGATAGTTGAACTTCGATGTTTAAGGAACACTACTTCATTCCCACTGACTTCTTTCTAAAAGTATTTAGAAAGAAGTCAATAGTATTATTTCTATGTTTTATTTTTAACAATTATTTTAAGTTGCCATACTCAGAAAGATAAATTTAAAAAAAGACGAAAGGAATAATATAAAAAAAGAAACTATAATTTAAAAAATCGTTTGCGATTGATGGTAAATTAAATTTAATTAAAACAAATATAATTATATTTGTAGAGATGACTTATAAAGTCATCTACCAGAAAAAAAATATTGTGATATTACGAAGTTGTTAATTCTTACAAAAATAATAAGGAAACAGCACGTGATTATGTTTTCATTTTTAATATATTTCCCTGTAATTGTTATAAATTGGCAACGGTTATTTATTCTACGATTTTTAAAACATTTGTTTAATATTGCAGCCATTTTGTTACACAGACATCCGTCTTATATTTTAAAGCGCCGTTATTTTCTGCGACTAAGACTTTGAAAAATTAAAAATCAAGACGTAAGTTGCTTACTAATTTGTATTTTGTATTGTATTTTATTAATATATGTCTTATTTAACTAATTGTCTAGGAGAAAATTGAATAAAATCTAGGATATTCTATGGTATCTGGTAGACGGAATAAATTTTATAGAAAGCAGGTATCCACAATTGGGAAATAAACTGAACGTTAAGGTATCCCCCATTTTCGACCGAAAATCGCAAAATCTTTTTAATGTCTCATCTGTAAGCCTATTCTTTTAAGTCTTCAGAACAGTTTTTATTTTACATCTCTGATGATCAGAAGTAAAATTAGAGACGTTTTAGTAAAACTTAACAGTTGAAAATGGAATAGTAAAAATACGATAAAGAAGCATTTTTCAATGCTTCTACTTAAAATATGTAAATTTGTTTCCAGATACTATTTTGGAGGATTTTATGTGTGAATTTCTTTGTTTTCTATGAGATTGTTGCGAGTTTCTGCAATTTTCAATCATTGCAGTATCTTGATTTTCCATTAATGATGTAATTTTGATAATAAACGTACGAAAAGCACATAAATTTTACTTATAACCAATATTAGTCACTAGAAGTATCTCCTGATCAGCTAGCCTGCATACAAAAGTTAGTTAATTGAAAAAAATATTCAAATCTGTCGACGGCGGCTAAATGGTAGATAACGATAATGACTCATGAGGCTCAAGTTAACGACTGAGAAAAATTTCCAGCACTGAAATTTTAAAAAAAATGAACTAAAACTGGCGAAAAAGGAGGACTAGTCTACAAAACTGAGAAGTATTGAAGAAAAATTCTTTTTTCTTCTCATAGTAAAATATAACATATACTTTAAACTCATTTTTCTCGAAATGTAATTTTTTTAAAAAGTTTCATTTTTCAAACACGATAACTAAAATACAATTTAAAATATCCACCTGAAATTTGGCATTCATATTATTTATGATAGTGTCTAGGTAATGAACCAATATATTGTTGGCTTCTTCTTATTTAAATATGAAAGAAGCAACATAAACTTGTTTGATGTATCAAATAATAAAATGCAAATACTCCATTTAAACGTTTTATTTCTTTCTTTTCTAGAAGAATCTATTTGCAACGGAAAAATCAACAAAATTCTAAAAACTACATTTTTCTACTGTTGCTACAAATAATATAATGTGATGAACAAAATTCAATATGATAATAAATAAATGATTTAAACAAAAAGAAAACGATATTTACAAACAAATATCAAATGCTGCGTGAGCTATAATTCAGATACTACAATATAAAAATTATTATGGGTTATAATTTTGAATAGTGAATCTGAACATATTTAAAGCCATTTGTCAGTTTAGTTTCCTTTTTAAGCTAAAAGTTTGTGAAATGGGTTAACTCATCTTTCGAAAATTTAAATTTTCTGAGGTTTTAACACATAAATAAGAGTTGAAATCTAGAAGTATTACTTTCATTAGCTTTGGCGACGTGGCGTCACTGAAGTACAGCGGTCAAGTTATTGCTTAGGCGACTTGGCGGCGTTTTAAGAGTGTGAACCAACTTCTAGATTTCAACCTAAATATCTACCCAGTGGGAAAAGTCGTAACTTTCTTAGCTAAATAATTATTGCAGTATGTATGCGGCGAAGATTTTCTGAGCAGCAATTCATTGAGAAATGTGAATATTTAGAAATTTGTTGGAATGAATTTAGGTCTAATGAAACTGTTGAAAAAAACATTCAATTGTGTATACCAAGAAGTTTTAAGTGTCTGATTTCTGATTGACGAAAATAATTTTTATTTGTAAACATCTTATCATACATTTTAGCATTGAAATTTCTTTCTAACATTTACATATATATGGTATAAAGGTAAAATTTTAATTTTATAAATTGATTATTTAGTTTTTAGTAATTGGAAGTTTAGTTTTTTAAAAGAATTCAGTTAGAACTTCCTGTTATTCAAATAATTTAAATTTAATTTTATGAATTAATGCATTTATAATTTACTATTACTAGCAGTCACACACGACTGTACAGCGAGCTGGGATCACTACGTGATTCTTGGGTGTTGACGAGAGGAGCGAGTAGGGGGTGTAATCCCCTAGTATTTAAAAAAATTACTAATATAATAGCCCAGATCTCTAGGTAACGCTCTGACGTCACCAACAATAAAACTCGAGCCATAGCACTGCGAGACGCTAAACAGCATTATTTCATTGTTAGAGATCCTATTTCAGTAATTTTAAATTTAAAAGAGTAATTGTTGTTCTAATTTCAAATTTAATAGCTCTAAAATAGTGAAATAAAATTTGCTATGGATTGATATAAAATTTATCTCGCTATGATCAATAGTTCCTGAGAAATTTATTATATTAATCATATCTTTCAAATTAATTTCCATTTTTCAATAGAAAGTAGTAAATTACGTCAGTGGTATATCATGCGCGTGATAGAGTTTGGACGCTATGATGCATCTCATTATTTATTGCAATCGTGATGATATAATTTGATAATATTTTTTGGCAACGTTTGAGAAGTAGAGAACTGCTTTGTTTTGAAACTAGATTTTCTATCTATCTAGATTATATCTACTAGATTTTCTAGATTTTTTTTTAAACCAAGAGGTTTTTTGAATAAAGAAATATTTAAATAATATGTAAATAAAAAATATTTCCTGTTATAAAACATGTTTATTTTATTTGTTTTCAATCAATGTTAAACATTTCTCTCGCATATATATCCATTTAAACACGTCAAATTTGACGGGAAATCTCTCGAATAAAGAGGCAATTTGCACCCGTCATACCATGACGGGTTATTTTTCTAGTATTTAAATAATATAGCTTTTTTCTATGATTTATTAAGTTTTAACATAAATGTCATTTAAAAATACCAAAATATTGCTTCAAATATCATTATTTTAAGATAATGCCTCCGAACGTAGTCGGATACTTTAAATAAAGATTTTGGATCTTCAATCTTTTTATCAGTGGATTCATAATCTAAAAGTCGAATTTTTCTTTCTGTGCCTTTTAAAGGGAAATTCTATGCTAATATCAAGATTAGTCGCTGTTATCGCGGCATCATTAATATATTTATTAAATGCCTCATCAGATCTAGATGAATTTAGGAAATCGATAACTTTATCGAGTAAATTGACGGATTCATTAAAGGTTGATTTTGGAGACACTAGCAATTTACTGGCAACATTGACTTTTGCAATTATATCATTTCATATCAAAACTGAACAGATAACTTAAAAGTTGATACTTTGCCCAGTAAAGAATTTGCTGCAACTTTAGTTTTTAAGTCTCTGGAGTCATCATCTATTAGCACATTTAGACTTTTTATTACGTCCTTTAATTGCGATTTTAGAGGTCTTATTGTTTTTACTGTGCCGCAATGCCTGGTCGCAATGCCTGAGCACGCAATGCCTGAGGCATTTCAAGTGTGTACCGGGCAAAATTTTTTAACTTAAAAAAAACATCAGCGGCTTCGCTTTCAGCAAAACGGGCCCCTCGTAGCTTCGCTTTTTCATTGAATGTTAGGAATCTAGGTTTTTTAAAAAATTCCGAAAACTAGAATTTCCGCACGCAATGCTGCGGCATGTCAAGCGTGCACCGGGCAAATTTTTTAACTTAAAAAACATCAGCGGCTTAGCTTTCAGCATAACGGAATAATCGTAGCTTCGCTTATTCATTGAGAAACGAAACACTCAGAATAATATACACGGTACAGAACCGATATTCCACCCGAAGAATTCAAAATGAAGTTTTATTCAAATTGGAATTTATCGACCAGTTGCATCTAAGAGTTGAACAAAACATTCCAATCGAAACGTGGCACAATATAGACTGATAAGCAAAGCACCAATGAAAAGATCAATTTGTGCGCATGAGCGCTTGTCACTAGTTAAAAACATCTGTCAACTGTTCAAAATGACGAGGTCCGTCCCAAAATAGCCCTTGCTTTGCTTCAAAGCGGGACGTGAATATAACTAAACTAAACTAAACTAAACTAAACTAAACTAAACTAAACTAAA
>BGPR01001139.1:88871-110919 GCA_013235015.1 Araneus ventricosus | reverse complement strand
CTCTGTTCTCGCTAATGAATTTGATAATCCCACGAATTTTCTGCCTGGAGACGAGGTTATTAGCGACGCTTTTGAGCCATTCTTGTTCGAAGTTTGGCGTTGGCTTCCTCATATGCCAAGACACTGTGTAAATACACTCCGTGGTATAGTGAAGTGCCGTGCCAATTCCACCACAACTGCAATAATCGCTGTCAGACAGGTGAAACATTTTGAGGTAGGAAGGGAAAGGTCCATGTTGAGAGAAGATAACATCCTCTCTAATCCAGTTAGTGGGACGGACACTAACTGAGGGCATGATGTTAGAGATTTTCCTGCCTGTATCGCCATTCTTCCATAAGGTTTGCCACTCCTCAAGCATCCTCTTCCGAAGCAGGCCTTTCATGTGCGGTTTAGGAAGCTTAGTATGTGAATAGGGTTGCCCATGTTGTGTTGCGTCTTTTGCCAGTTGGTCTGCTCTCTCACTGCCTATATTGCCTGCATGCGCTTTAATCCAAGAGACTTCTATTCTTGGATTTGAAAGGAGGATTTTGAAAATTTTTCTTGCTGTTTCGTTTGTGCTCTTTGAATTGGAAGATGCCATGATACTTGCTCTATTGTCTACGTGTATTTTAGAGGTATTGTGGTTTGGCAGATGAGATGCCTATATTACTGCTTCGTGAAGTGCAGTGAGTTCAGCTTGAAATACGGTGTTGTTGTCGTTGAGTTTAGCAGACCACTGGTAGGCCCAGATGTCATTGATCAAGACGCAGAAGGCAGCTCCAACTCCGTGTTCGGTTTTCGAGACATCTGTGAAAATATTTATAATGTCTTTTCGGGCTCTATATGCTTCTCCGTCTTCAAAAGAGATTTGATTCGGTTTGAGATGTTCTGAAGGATGAGTGGACCAGCCTGTTGCCTTCATCTCCAGATCATGCGATTGGGTATCTGTAATGAAAGGGGGAAGAGGGATTCTTAGGCGATAAATTGATGTGAACCTGGCTTCGAACTGTAATTGCATATGTAGGGGTGGGATTTCAGAGTAAGTAAAAGTAAATTTTAGGAGAATTAGTATAAATTTCAATAGACCACGAAAAATCTCATTCCCTTAGGCGCGGTACACACTACCCGATTTGTGTCGTTGAATCTATAAAAATAACAATAGTAACCCACATGCCCTCTGTGGAGACACACAGGGGGGATGGGGTTACTGTTGTTATTTTTATAGCTTCAACGACACGAATTGGCTAGTGTACACCGGGCCTTATGCTGTACAACTAAAAATATATTTTGTAACTTAGCATGATCAAACTATAACTTCCCAACACATTTCAATTAGTAAATCAAAATAAGTTCTTTCCTGTCAGAAATTAATCAGCAGACAACAGTCGGAATATATCCATCTTTTATTTTCTACAAGCAGAACATCACAAACACACACAAGGTCGAACATAGAACACAGCTTCACACAGTAAGCGATAGACAGAAAGTCCTTAAAGGCCCCTTTCACATTATGCGGTTGCAGCCGTTACGGCAAGAATTCATACGGTCGCCTCTTGGAGGTAAACTAAAGAAATGAGTGGGAGCTTTCATACTAGCCGAACGTTGTTTGAGGTCGTATGTTGGGGTTTGAAACAGCCGCGTACGCGACTGAATAGAACGGCGCGTAACGGTTTCGTCTCAGTAATGTATGAAAATATGCAGACGCTTTCATATTGCACTATCGTCTGCCGTCTGTCGCTTTTATTTCACAAAGTCACTTGTTCCACGGCTCACAGTGGTTCAGTTTCGCTGTGTGGTACAAAACTCATAGTATAAAAACTAAAAACAGCAGAACCTTGAAATTTGCACAGTTTAAAGGAAATGGACTTCGGTTATCTCCCATGAAATTTCATAACATTCTGTCGGATATTTTTTGATTTGTGACAATTTTATAAATTCTTCTTCATGGCTCTCTATGGCGGAATCTATCGCAATCTACCCAAAAGCTAACAATAACTGAAAAAATATTAAAATCTCTAGAAAGGTTTACCAAATGAAGGAAACAGTCTACAGATAAGGATCTTTAAATTTTAGTAAGTCTTATAAATATTTTATAAGACTTACTTAAGGTTATTTAAGTCTTATAAATATTTTTTTTATTTCAAACATTTCAAATTTTTGCAAATTAATATTACTTCAAGGGATAAATACCAGTTCCTCTCACGATGGTTTAAAAGTGAAAAAATTTCATGAGTATAATATAAATAACATCGAATCTTACAATAAATTCCACAAAAAAAATATGAGAACCACTTTTCATTATTTATTTAAAAAATTCTCTTTTGTCGTGATAACTTCTCAACCATCTTTGTTTTAGGCGTATCCAAAATGAATTAATTTTCCGTTTAATTTCATTATACATCTCCTCTGAATATTGTGATGTACAGTATTTCATTGTAAGATGCTGCATGAGTCCTTTCCCCGAATATTTCTCAAAAGAATAGCTGAAAGAACTGAAGCAATTTTTATTTTCATGTAAGTTTAAAAAAAAACTGGTGCCTAATTTCATAATTATGTGAATGAAGAAAATGATATAATAATTAAGAAAGTGAGATCAATTTAAAAATATGACTGGGCTAAAAAGGATCAGCTTCGCATCTTTTTTTATTATTCTACGGGTTCATTTTTTTAGATTTCTTAAACTTTATTCATTTTTTAACCAGGTAAAATAAAACCATTTTTTCGTGATTTATTTATTTATCCCTTAAATATCCCGTATGAATACTTGGTAACTATGGCAACACTAATATTCACAGAAAAAAGCATGTATCAGATAAAAAGAAATTCCCTTAAAATGAATTTTCTTTAACGAGAGCTTGCGTACATTAACTCCGAGTAGAACAGAGCTATTGAGAAACTTTTCACTTTGATGACGCAATCGGGGGAAATACCGAATAATTAGCGCCGAATTTGTGATGACTTAGCATCTTTGGAATACAATAGAACCTCGATTATCCGACGTTATTGGGACCAAACCTACATCAGATAATCGAAATTTCCGGATAATAGAGAATTTTTAAATAATCATCTAGTTTAATATGTAACATCGTTATCGAACTCCTATTAAGACTATTTAAACTGCTAAATAAATATCTAAATTCAAATTATACATGAAAATTTATTTTGAAAGAAAAAACTTACAATGATTTAAATGGAAGCTTCATCTGGCGTAAATTGGTCATCCTTTGTCGTGCAGCTCTGTCACGAAGTTTTCTTAAAAGCATTAGTTCAGAGGAATCGCACTGTTCTTGTTGTGCCAACAAAGCAAGGCCTTTTGAAAAACACTCAAAAGCATCATTGTTACTAATCTTTACTTGGGAATCATTCTCGCCTTCATCATTATCTTCTTCTTCGTCTTCTTTTGGAGAATGTCGGACTTCTGCGATAATTTCCTCATCATTCAGCAACTGGAAGCCTGCTTCTTCGTGTCACAATTTAGCCAATCTGTGATTTCTTTGATCCCACAGTTTTCAAAACTCGTAGTTCGGAAAGAACGCTTGCATACACAAGGAATGTGAAAGTAAAAAAAAGCTTTAAAAAATGGATTTTGGTTAACAGAAAGTATCGTTTAAAAGAGTTTCGGATAATAGACGCTGAAAAAAAAGTCAGGAAACCGACGTCGGTTTACGGAGAGTTCCGGTTAAAAGATGGTCGGATAATCGAAGTTCTACTGTATAAATATATAAATATTTATTTGAAGTATGATTGAAGGTGTCAGGTTTTTGAGTTTTAGCGCGCTGGATGAATGATCTGAACCACTGTGCGCCTTAATAAGTGTCAGTTACTTCAGAGTCAAATCTAACTTTTCTTTCGGTTGAATGCATTTCCTGAAATTAGTATTTTTTTCTGAATATTATATTTCAACCAGTTGTGGAGTTCATCAAAAGATGCTACAGACATTCGGAAATAATTAAACAACTTGGTTTCGTCTGCTCGCAGTTCTTCAAAAAGTAAGGCGAATATGCCTGCCTCATCTCTTCTTTGATTGGTAGGGTGTACCCAACAATGATGATTTCGATGCTTTTGATTCTATCAACGACGGTATAAAGGTAGAAAAAATATCTAAAAAAGACAAAAACAACAATAATAGAAGCAATTTATTTGTTGCGAGCAAGAGCACCACCATTTTCATTCGTTTTTTGTTAATATTATTTTATTTTCACCTCTATCACAATTAAAACTTTCCTTAATTTGTTTTTATATCATTGTACGGTATAAAGATCGTATTGCAATATTATTACTTGCTTCCGATCCATATCGAAACAGCTATAAGAAATGACAAATATCGGAGCCAAATGAACCACAGCTTCAATACGATGGAGTGAGTGTTTTGGGCTGTATGGCGCAAAAGAGCCATGCTTGACTATACTACGCCATTTTATATCAACAATATGACGGTAGCATAAGAAATGGTGTTTAAAATTCTAAAATGTACGTGAACTTCTCATATGACTAGTTGAAGTTTATTGGGAAAGAGCCATCCTGGGCTACGTTGCGCCAAGCATATGGCGTAGAAACTAACAGTTTCTTTAAACTCTAAAAAATTGTAGAGATACATTAAGGATAAAAGTTAAAATTCGCATTATAAAATACAAAAATCCATTAGGATTTAACAGTTATATAGTCAAAAATTTTTTAAAGTCAATCTAAAGAAAACGTTTCGAACAAGATAGCTGGGTAAACGTGGAGTTAATGGTACGTGCCTGTTTCTCGCCAATTATTCTTGGCGCAATTTCATTTGCCGTCGCCAAATGCTGTTCTGGATGTGCAGTGCGCTTTTTATTCCTCTCTTGAGCATGGTTAACCTGAAGACGAGAGATTGAGCCCGCAATGCCCGCGGCATTTCAAGTGTGTTCCGGGCAAATTTTTTTTAACTTAAAAAAACATCAGCGGCTTCGCTTTCAGCATAGCGGGCCACTAGTAGCTTCGCTCATTCATTGAATTTCAAACAATCATTTTTTTAAAATACTGAAATAAAGAATTCGCGCACGCAATGCCTGCGGCATTTCAAGTGTGTTCTGGGCAAATTTTTTTAACTTAAAAAAAACATCAGCGGCTTCGCTTTCAGCATAGAGGACCACTAGTAGCTTCGCTCATTCATTGAATTTTAAAAATCAATTAAAAAATACTGAAATCAAGAATTCCCATTCGGGGCAAATTTTTGGAACTTTAAAAAACCAATCTTCCCTGAAATTCCTTTTTTTCTTCTACACGTTGACGCCATAACAAATTCTGTCGCGAATTTCGAAGCAAAAAATTTTGAAATGATGAAACCAGTCAAAAATCAATTTTTAGAATTCCAACCGAAGTTTTAATGAAATTCGAAGAAATTGATCAATCACATCTTACAAATGAACCGATGAAACCAATCAAAACAAATCTCAATATCGCGCCATGCGCAGAAAACTGATGAAAAGATCAATTTCAGCGCATGTGCACATTTAACTCGATTAAAATTTCATTGCGCAACAGAAACAAATGTTCTCGCATCTCCGATCTTGGCGGCAAAGAGTTGGCTATCCTAAGAGAAACGAAGTAAGACCGTACCGTTAACTCCACATTAGCCGATTGCTGAAATAGAAAATGAAAAAGCAAATTCAAAACAATCAAATAGTTTAAAAATAGTTAAACATGCTAAAAAAACTGTAACTACAGCAGTTCCAGATTCATCTGAAAGGAAAAAAAATTATTCTAACAGCGGACGGCGAGGAATCATCATGTGTGAAAGCAAACTTGACACGGCGAAAAACTAAACAACTTTGCGCCGTAACGGTTGAAACTGCATAATGTGTTAATATCAATAATAAACCGTAATCGGCGTGCGGAGCCACCAGGCGAATAGCCTTGGTCTTTAAGGGTTTCAACATAGCATGTAATTTTTATTTGATATGAAAAAAATACGCCAAATTTCAAAACCACACCATTTTTTTTATTCTTCGATTTTTGGCCTTCCTTGGCTATTGCGGCCAACTAGAATAGGATAAAATATTTTTTACAGGTAAACCTGGAGTTTAGGGTGCGGGATTGTTTTCCGCTATTTTGATTTGGCGAAACTCCGAGTGGTAGTCTTGTGTCGGTGTAGCATAGTTGGAATGGCGGGAAACAAGACCGCACCCTAAACACCGGGTTTACCCTTTAACATTTGAAATCCATAATTATTTTATCAAGGTGTTGATATCGTGAAATAATAAAACATCAACACCGAAACAATACGTAGTTTAGAGATTTTTTATTTTGTTTTATTTTTTAGCAAACATTAACATTAATTTAACTCTAGTTCAATGCATGAATACAATAAAAATGTTAAAGAACTATTTTTAAAAAATTTATGTTGATTTCAAGTTGTACTAAAGCATTGTGAAAGGAAAATCAGAAATAAGTAATAAAGGAATTAATTAATTTTGAATACCTATCATATTTTGGAGTGAAAGGATTAAACAAAAATCAAGCTGATTTAAGGAGGTATTTTAGAATTTTTTTTCTCATTTTAGTCTCATAAAAAATACCCTAACGGTGTTCCAACTAGTTAAAAACTAGAAAGAAGTACAGCGTTCCGGCTCCACTACACCCCTGGTTTCCTATATGTTCTCTAATAGATGCGTTATCGGAAATTTATGTCTAAGGCCTTCGGTTAAAAAGAAAAATATGATAGGTATTTTAATATAATATAGTATTAAAATTATAATATATTAAATTCTATTATATATTCTTATTATATTAAAATTTCTTATTCTTATGATATATACATATTTTTTTACAGATGAATTTAGAAGAAATTATATGCGTATTATGTAACAAAAATTGGGAGTATGATGATTTTGTAAGAGGTTGGCCCTGCAGCCATAAAGCGCATATTAAATGCATCAAGAAGTGGAGTGCAACACTCTGTTTTGTTTGCAGAAATGGCGGAAGAGACTTGATTGTCGAAAGAGAAAGCTTATTCATGTGCATGAAATGTGGAGAACTGGAAGACGGAGAAGGCATTTCAGTATTGGATTGTACTCATAGATACCACACTGTGTGTCTTCAAACTTATCAAAAGAAGTTATGCCCCGGCTGCCATGGGATTCGAAATGCCATAACAGATGAAGGAAGAATATATCATGACCGAAATGTTCGAGCAGCCGGGGCTCAAATGCCACAAGGTCCCAGACGAAATGAAAGGCGTGTTGACAATGGATCTCAGAACGTCGAAAGACAAGAAATGCCTGAAGAAGCGGACGATCACAGAAATAAACGCCGTATGAATGACGTGGATGTGTTAAACGAAAGGAGAGAAGAAGTTGATGAGCCTGACACTAAAAAGTGGAGAAGTGAGTGCAGGTTGAGTTAAATTGATTCTGTCAGATTATTCGCTCTTAGTTTAAGCTATTTGTTCCGGTAAATTGAACGACCAAAAAGGCAAGTTAAATGTTAGAGCCAAGAACTGTAGCAGCTTACAAAAACTTCTTATTGTTTGAACTTATCTTACTTAAAAAAACTTATTCTTTTTTTTTGAAGTAGAAAAATTTAAGAACTTGAAATTCGCTCGTATTTAAATATTTTTCATCATGAAATAAAAAAAATTATGCTACAAAAGATTCTGTCTTTTCACAAAATAAATCAGAGTAATATATTTCATAAGAGTTTTATACTTTCGACCACATTTTAACATTTATCTTATATTTTATAGTTATGATAGATCATTCTTTATTTGAGATGAAAAGACAGGTGTATTATTTAAATATTATCGAAAGGCAACCATCTAGAAATATATTCTTCACTAATTTTCATTTGTTTAAAAAATTCTGAACATAAACATTTAGTTTTAAATGTTGCTTGATGGAAAAGAAATATTTCAGAACAAAATTTAAATAAAATGTAATAAATATCCTAGAAGAAAAAAATTATGCAGAAAACTATGCAATTCTTGTTCTCTAAGACTGAAGAATTAAGCTTGTAACTCCGCAAGTAAGCTTGTTTTTCTACGGTTTACTATAACAATTTTACTAAAATAGTTTCAAGAAATGGTTAGGGGAATTTATTTTGTTTTTGTTAGTTAGATTGAATCACAAGCAGTTGCCTAAATTGTCGTAAAAGACTGTTAATAAATCAATGCGATTATTATCTTCAAGTAGATGTTTAGTTCAGAAAGCAATTATAATACTTCGTAAACTGAAAATGTAAAAAAAAAAAAAGACCTTAACCATCTGACTGCTCTTCCCGCGGTTACCGCGGGTTAGAAGTAAATCTATTTTCTGCTGCATCCTGCGATATTCGCAAGCTAATGGGAGTACTTTTAAAACGTTAACTCCCATTATACTAATAAAGCCTTGCATATAAATAACATCTCGCTTGGTTCAACGGTATTTGAACATGTTTTCAAATGTTGCATCTAAATAGTAATTTTAAAAAATTCGGCAGTCAGAAGGTTAAAGACATTGAATGTTGGTTCAAAAACAGCAAAGACTAAGCATGTTCTGCTTTCTATAATATTTGATGAAACGAAGGAAGAAGATCCGTGCATAGAATGTCATACTTGGGTTTATGCATTGTCAATAAGTATATTTTATTTTCAGAGCTATACCATATCATTTTTCAAACAACATAAATAACTCAAAGAATTATATAATGCGCTTTTCAAAGCAAAGGATACGGTCATTTGTCACAACCCGACTCAATTAGCGAGAATTATAAAATGAAACTTCTGCCAGCTTCGCAAAAAACCGAATTAAACCGCGTCAGATTGACTTTACAGCAAACTTCTTCATTACGGGACACCTCGCCCCTGGTCCCGGAGACGAGTCCATTGTCAGGATAGTGCTGAGGGCCCGTGAGATTTTCTCGTACTATATATATATATACATACACACACTTTCTCGTACATCGATGTTTCCATCCGGAGAGTCTCCAAAATGTGCAAGACACTTTAGATAACGTGGTTTCATGCTGCCGCAGACTTGGTCGGCTCTAAATTACTTTACAGCAAACTATCCAAACGCCAAATTGGCGAGAATGATTTATTCTTATAAATTGAATTTATATCCTAATTATCGGGCTGACATGCAAATAATCAGCTTTAAAAAACATGTATCACCATGAATGAATTCATACACTACTGGCCAAAAGTATTATAAGATTGGTAAAATGTGAAACATTTGGTGCTAACAATGGTTCGCAATCAATTGTGGAGAATCGTTGGACGGACAATCGTCGCAACTCACATTTTATAGTAAAAATTTTGTGACAAGGACAATTGATGAAGACGAAAATGATTTGGGCTCAACCCATTTCACAGTCAGCTGATATAGTCAATCCAGTAAGCGAAGGGTTTGATAAAAACAAAAAATATAGTTTTGAAAATTGGTTCACGTGTTCATGAGGGGCTTAGGATGAACATACTAAAAGTTCCCGGTCCCGGGAAGTGAGCTCGCGGCGCCATCTTGAATTTCGTCCCCCCTTTTTTTAGCTCTTCTTGAATAGTTCGAAAACTGTTCAAATCTCAAATTACATGTTATTTAACAAATTAAAGAGCATGAAAGTACCTACAAATTTATACTTTTATATTTCTTCCAGCTTTAATAGTCTTGGAGATAATGGGTCTCAAAGGTTTCCGTCATCTTGGATTTTCTCCCCCCCCTTTTTTAGTTTTTCTTGAATATCTCGAAAATTATTCAATATTTAAATTACATGTGATTTAACAAATTAAAGATAGTTCGATTCCCTACAGTAGGTATTTTGATTTTTCTTCAGGCCTTAATAGTTTTTGAGATAATTGGTCTCAATCGGATGAATTTGTAAAAAATCTTAATTGATAGTACAATAAACGAAGGGCTTGAAGAAACACAAAAAAACTTATATTTTTGAAAATTGGTACAAATATTCTTGAGGGTCTCTTGTTGAACGTAACAAAACTCCCCGATCCTGGGGGGGAGCTCCCGCCGCCATCTTGGATTTCACCCCCATATCCCACTTTTTTAGTTTTTTCTAAATATCTCAAAAACTATTCCATTTTCAAATTACAATTGATTTAACAAATTAAAGAGAGTAAAATTTCCTACAAATAAATACTTTTATTTTTCCACCAGCTTCAATAGTTTCAGAGATAATAGATTAATTGGTCTTAAATCTCGCTACAATTTTGGATTTCGTTCCGCCTGTCTTAGCTTTTCTTGAATATCTAAAAATATTAAATTTAATAGTTTTTAATGTATAGTATGAGCTTAAAATTTCTTACAATTACTTGCTTTTATTTTTCTTCTAGCTTTACTAGTTTCCGAGACTGAAATGGATGAATTTGTAAAAAAAAAAAAAAACTGTTAGTTACTGCTCATCCCGGTCCTGGGGATGAGCTTTAATAGTGTAGGAGATAATGGGTCTGAAAAGTTGCAGCCACCTTGGATTTCCTGTAATCGTCAAAAAATCGAACTCGAGATTTTGACGAATCTCCACGTTTTATACCTCCTTGAGTCCGAAAAACACGATTTTGGAATTATGTTTGTCTGTGTGACTGTGAACGCGATAATGCGAAAACTATTAGAGATACAGCGATGAAATTTGGTATGTGATCTTTACACAGAATTTGTAGGTTTCTGTCAAATTTTCGACAAAATACGTCAACGGGAAGTCTGACTGTCTGTCTGTCCGTCCGTGTTCATTGGAACACGATAACTCCAAAACTGAAATAGCTAGATAAATAAAATTTGGAAAACAGTTTTATCATCAGGAATGTAGGTCCGTATCAAATTTTGGATCAAATCCGTTTAAGGGTTGATTGTCTGTCGGTCTGTATAATCGCATATTTTTAATAGCAATAACTTCTTAGCAAAATTACTTAGATAAATGAAATTTTGTATGTGGCATTCTTACTTTAATTGTAGATTTGAGTCCAATTTTTGTGTCAATCGGTTAAAAAAAGGCGTTCAAATTGCATAATTAATGTTTCTAATCCGATTCTCCATGGGCATGCGTATTGATAGCAATCTCTGTGCGCTTGGAAGCTATTGAGCGAATTACGTCACTTGTCCTTGAGCCGGCAAGAGTGGAATCTAGCAGTGTATGATAGATGCGTTTTAATCGGTACGCATCTCTTCGAACTTGATTCATCACCTAAATATTTTACAGTCACAATAATCTACAATGAAAATCCTTCGATAGTCATTGGATTCTGGGTTACAGTAGGTTCGAATTTTTTTATCCACGCGGGGGAGGGGAAACAGTACCTTTTTGGGGAAGTATACGAGAAAGTTTCGGAGAGACCACTCCCGCTGGTTTCCTTGAATATCTCGAAAACTATTTAATATTCAACTTCCATATGATTTAACAAATTGAAGAGCGTGCGATTCCCTATAAATGGGTATTTTGATTTTTCTTCATGCTTTAATATTTTTTGAGATAATTGGTCTCAAACTGGGTGAATTAATTATAATTAAAAGCTCTTTAATAATAATAATAACACTCCGAAATAGTTATAGTAGTAATATAGTCGAGATATTCAAGAAAAACTGAAAAAGGGGAAGAGAATCCAAGATGGCGACAACCTTTGAGACTCATTATCTCCAAGACTAGTAAATCTGGAAGCAAAATAATATTATGTATATGTAGGGAAGTTTACGCTCTTTAATTTGTTAAATCACATGGATTTTGAAAATTGAATAGGTTTCGAGATATTTAGGAAAAACTAAAAAAAGCGGATGAAATCCAAGATGGCGCCGCGAGCTCACCCCGCAGGCCGGAAACTTTTAGCATGTTCATCATAAGCCCCTCACGAACACAATTTTCAAAACTATATTATTTATTGTTTTTTTTCACCCCGATTTTGGATCTTTGTTTACTGGACTAATAATGTTTTGAAACTTTCATCAATGGTTTTGCTTCTGATACACATTGCTTACATGCATTTTCATAAAAATATCATGAATATTCGAGAGCATAAAGGTTCCTTTGAAAACTCTCAAATTTTTCGAATGAGTCTTGCGCCAAATTTTGCGAAACTTAAATAATATTCGACAATGTGTAAGAGAAATATTATATTAAAATTTGAACTAAATACCTTTAAAATTTGAGGAAATATGAATATTTGCAGTAAATACAATTTAACTGCGCATGCGCGAATAATAGAGAAAATTTTACAGTAGTAAAATTTCGAAATTTTGAAATGGCAACACCTAATTTTTTTTCACAGAAACGTAATCATCACATTAAAAAACATAAAAAACATAAAATGGAGTTGGAAAAGTGTTTTTAGAGCGAAAAATGACATCGTTTGGCTGCTGAAAAGCTTTTTTTTTTGTATTTGTCTAGCGCCACAATTTTTTGCCCTAAAAATACCGTTCGAACACCATTTTAAGTTTTTTACTATGAGAATCACGTTTTAGTATTGACGTTAGGTTCGACATTTTTTGACTGTAAGCGTAACTGTGAGAGATGGACTATTGTTTTGCGTATCATTCTTGAGCCATACCATATAATATCTGCATACAAAATTTTATTCCTCTCTGAATAATATTTATATATATTAATATATAATTATTTATATATTATTAATTATAACGGTATTTTTTTAATAACCACCCTGTACTGCTTTATCACAAATAACAAATTTGCGACAAACAGACCCAACCCACCCGCAAATTGCCATGCATCGAAGTCTACATCCATCATGCGCGTATCTCAATTTGCCAGACCTTCGCCCGTCCTCCCCTCCTGCATGTGTGGTATCTCCAGCAACTGTGCAACTGGAGCTGGACATTTCGAAGTTCTCTGCTTCGCTGCTCCAAAACCAGTCGTCCGTGCGAGAAACCGACGAGAATCGGTGTGACCGAAAATTGGAAATAATAAATAACTAGAATAATAATAACTATAACTAAATAAACTAAAATGACTATAAAAATAGTAATAAACTTAAACTAATTTGATAAAACATAATATTTAATAAATCTATATATATAAAATAGGAAAGTAAGTTTGTGTGTTCGTGTGTGCGAGCAACGCCGGGTTTTCAGCTAGTAACTCATAAAACTAAACGGGATAGAAATAATAAAAATTACAAAAATACTAAAAAAGAATAAATGCAATTAAAAATAACCTGAATGAAATAATAAATTTGATGGATTCGCACCGGAATTTCGCACTAATGGTCGGTTGTGGAGAGTGGCGTACTCAGGGCCGTACCTAGGGGGTGGCGATATTGGCCCCCTCCATTGGCGCAGGCAGAACAGGGGCGCAAAAATGACCATTTAAAAAACTTAGTTTAAGAGTCAGATTGGTACGATCTGCTGTGCAAATAGAAAAGAATTTGAGAATAAGTCTTCAATGGCTCACTAAACATTACGGTAGTGGCTAGTTGTTTTGTCCAGTGGTCAAGTTGCCAGCTTGTCTGGTTGTGACCCCCTTACAGAGAGAGAAAGGGCCTGCGCCTTTTCTTGGAACTTTGTTTCTTGCTGCCGCAGGAAGAAAGGATCCCCCCAACAAAGGCGAAAAAGGACTAGACCTTAAATCTGCAGAATCCACAAAAAAACAAAAACTTGATCCTGACCAATGAGATCGAGCGGGTGTATGACGTCACAGGCAAGTAAGCTCGTAAACAAACAAGAGATCTTTAAGAAGAACCCTACGAGCACGAGTTAGGCTATGCAAAGCATCTGCATTTTCAATTATGGTTATCGTGCAACATATTAATTATATATACATGTGATTTATTATGTAGAGTGGGTCGTTCATAGTATCATTTATCTTTGTTTTGGCTTCATAAGACTAAGCAGAGCGTCAGCACTTTTTGAGGTGATTGATAATCATCATTATTATTTTATTAACTTGTCATTTGATTTATATAATCTGGAAATGTGAATTTCTGAATCCAAAGTACATGAGTAAAATCCAGAAGTAAAGGCATTGAATTTTGAAGACTTGAAACAATGTTACTTTGATGTGCAAAACATAGAAATTAATGTTTTGGAACTTTTCCCGATCACTAGTGAAGTCCTTGATATAGAATAATTTGATTTACATTAGAAAACACTCAATATTTCTGAATCCAAAGTACATGAGCAACAGAACAGAAGTATAAGAATTAAATTGTGAAGAAACAGTGTTAATGACACAGTTTTGAGGAACCTTGTTGCTTTGATGTGCAAAACATAGAAATTGATGTTTTGAAAATTCTCTAATCCATGGATTGGATCCTTCCGACTTTTTCGATTTTTCAAAAAAGTTTCCGGTTTTCAAGAAAAAACCGCTTATGAACTTTCGATCTGAGCGCTGGTTTTCAAGAACCTTCGACAGAATTGCTCCGCTTTTCCATGCATTTCCGTGACCTTCGAATGCCCGTACCTCGTCCCCGAATGACGATTTTATGGGTTCTAGTGCCTACCCTCGTCGAATCCGCTATGATTGGTTAAAATTCAAAATCCATGATAGTAACACGGTAGTAAATTCTCGAACTCGAAACAGAAGACAATTTTTAACCAATGAGAAGGAAATAGTCTCATTTTGAGTCTTCATTTGTTCTGCTTTTGTCCCCTCCTATAAGTTCTATCTATCATGTTATGTTCTAGATGGTGACCCTGTAGGTCAAATTATCACTACCTTACCAAACGTGTTTCATGTCTCTCGCAATGATTCAGATCTCTTGCAAGGATTTTTAAAATGCTTTAAAGGAGGAGAAGGTTTTAAGAATTTTCACTATATTATGACGAGTATTTGTAAAGATATTGTTCTCGTTCCGATGAATAGAATGTTCGTGTTATAGACAAAGGTGTGAAAAGCGTTTGGAGCTGGAATTGGTTGGAGAAACAAATTGATGGTGTGTATGTTAGAGAAATAATCAGAAAAATCGTCAAAGCTGGAATTTCATATTGCTCAATATGCTGCAAAGATCTCCAGTACGGCAAACAGGGATTTGCTGTGCTAGCTCGTCACACGAAGTCTTCAAAGCACATGCCAAATGTGAAAGCAAGGAAAGATAACTTCGCATTACCTGGTGAGTAGTATTTGTTCAATTTATGTATTTTACAGTTTATTTACAAAATTTTTAAGATGCGGCAACCTCGTATAAGCGGATTACGCTGATAATCCTCTAAGTGGCTGAAAAAGGACTACTCTCTCCTAAACCTAGCATTTTAATTAACTATTCTGCTTTTGCAGAAACAATAAACGTTACAGGACCCCACTCAAGATTTTTTTAAACTGTCAGTCTTTGAATAACTTTCCAGTTTTTAAAAAAACTTTTGAGATTTTCCGGCCGAAAACGAATTTTTCCGGTTTTTGAGTTATAAAAATAGTAATACCATAATTTGCAAAATATTTTTGTTGAGAATTAATATTTTTTTTAAACTGAAAAATATTTAAGTTTTCTTAAATATTTTTTTCATAGTAGCTAACTAGAGTCCGAATATTTACTCTATAACGATGAAATAATTTCAACTTTCTTAAACTTTTTTTGCAATTTCAAAACAGGAAATCATAACAGCACGATAAGACCACTAAAAAGTTAGAGTCAACAAAATTTACAAATTCTGGTTCTTCAGTCAGAAATTGTTTTTCAAAATAAATTGACTAGAAAACAGAAATTGTAGATTAAAGTTACTAATAAATTTCATTAAGTACTCATCGGCAGTTCATCTAGAATATTATGACGAAATTTTGAACACTTTGAAAAAAATATTCATATTGTAACTTTAATTTTTCAAAAATATGGAAATCCTTGAAAAATCTATCAATCAAAATTTAAATATTTTTTAGTCAGAAGCTTAGTTACTCAAATAAACTTATAAAAACACCTAAATTTCTAAATCTATACTTTGTGTTTTTCTTCAAAAAAATAAGTTAATATTTTTAAAAGAAATTAACATTGTTGCTTTAACAAAACGCATTTGAAGTAAGCTTACTAACAGTTTCGCTGATTTTACAACTTAAATTTTTATTTTTGAAATCGAAACTTCAAAACGCGCTTTTGGTTTAAAAATTTATGAAAATTAAACGAACATTTTGGCACTTGCAGACTACTTTGGTCGCCGATAAAATTTTTTTGTCATGAGTGTCCTATACCACATCTGTTCCGCATTTTTATTAAATTACAGCTATTAAAAACTACTTAAAAGTTTGTGTGATATACGAGAAGCCTTTTCTTTGGTTGGCGTCTCTGACATTGGAAAAAACATGCTATTAAACAATCTTCAAAGGGCAGTTTTTAAAACAGGGGACATCTTTCAACACTTTTGTCTAAAAAGCAGTCTTAACAAAAGAAAAAGACTGGTGGCGTTGTATACTAAACATATAGTGTCAGTTTCATAAATTGTTCTAATCTGTAATTCAAAGACATACACAAGCCGAGATTGTACAAAGACAAGCCTAGATTGAATATCGGTGTGCCAGTACTACTAATACGTAACCTCGATATACCGAGACTGCGCAATGGCACACGGTTACAAATTACACACCTAGGTCCAAACATCATGAAAGCTACTGTTATGACTGATATAGGGAGGAGAGAGAGTGAATAACCCCCTACCTTACTTTTTACTTACTCCCTACCTTATTTTTTCAAATTACTTTTTAGGTACTAGTCAAACTGCAGCCCAATAAAAATCAAGCTTTGATTATGGGTTGCATCCCATGCTTTCTTCAGCAGAAATCTCGACGGTAACTCGTATACCAAGACCCTTACTACCTTTGATTGACAGGGTTGCAAACAGTGAGGCTTATGCTTCTGAGCTTCCTGGCGGAAAAGTCCCTGCCATTTTCTCTTGTTCCTGATCTTCTGCAATTAATCAAAGGAATGCCTCATGACAAAAAAGCATTAAACCGCATTACAATGCATCGCATTTCTGCCTCTTGCAAATCAAAGTTTGGTGTTTCAAAAACCATAAAGAAAATGTGAATAGAAGATTTAAAAAAAAGGGAAAATTTTCCCTTAATATTGACGAGTTAACAAGTAACAGTAATGAGAAGATGGTTACTGTCCTTGTAAATGAAAGGAAAAAATCCAGGTGTCCAAACAGAATCCTGAACATGAACTATCGGGCATTTTATGTTTTATGTACTACCCATTTCCTAAACTTAATTCTTAGTGAAGCTCCTCAATCCTGTCTGGACTCTGTGGAATCTTTAGTATTTTATAACAAATTTATAACTTCTTTGCATGCTAAACTCAGCACTAGACAGTCTTGAAGAAACATGTACCCAATATTAACGGTAAAGCCCTTAAATCAAACGCGTCACTCTGTTGGAGTTATCGCTAGATAAAAGAACTGATGTATTACTCAAAAACCTTGTCTTGAGTTTGGCAAAATAAGGTAAAAAGTTTTAAGTTTGTTGCTAGTCTTGTTGTTTGGAACTTAGTTCTCTTCAAGGTCTTTGTCATAAATAAGATGTTTGGGTTCTTTGATTCAACAAAAAAGGATTACGCCATTGGAGATTAACGTATTTTATTACGAGGACTTCATTGTTCTAGAATCTAGACGTATAAAGCATCTAACTACAGGATGGAATTCGGCGTACATGCCGGTACAGATACCTCTAGATATACAACATCGTTAGATACAGTTATAAAATCAATTATTAATACAGTTAATATATATATTATACCGACCAGCGGCGGTTTTTGACAATTTGAGGTCACAGGCGCAAAATTGTTATGAGGCCCCACCAGTATCAAATGTCGTAAATTCGCCATCTGCTTAGCACTGTGATGGACGGCGAACAGATTTTGAGGCCCCCTCAGGGTCATGAGGTATGAGGCGAACGCCTCTAGCACCTGGGTGAAAAACCGCCACTGATCACGACCAACTTCAATAGAAAAAGTAGTGGCATTTACCAAATGGTTTATTCAGTACGTTTGGTTGAAAATAGCTGTCAATATTCTTACTAAGGATTTAAAATTTTTCCTCCTTTCCTTCGGAAGAAATGTTGCAACAATAATTTTATGCTGTAATTATGACGCACTTTTAAAATATTGTAAACGTATATATTTTTTTACTGATTCGTAATCTGTATCATTTACTTTAAAAGGAATATCAAAGTCTCCTTGCGATTCATTTTGTAGATTTTATCGCGCCTGAAAAACACGCATAATGCCACAATGGAACCAGCGGGAGTGGTCTACCCGAAACTTTCTTGCATACGCCCTAACACGGGTGGGGAAAACGGGAGAAAAATGCGACAAGCGGAAGTAACGTGCTCCATTCCCTAACACAGGTGGGGAAAACTGCGCCATTTTTTTCGTCGTAGAATGGTGAAAAAACCGAATTTGCAATTTGAACGCCCTTTTTTCAACCGATTGAAACTAAAATTGGACACAGATCTATAATTAAGATAAGAAGACCAGATATCAAATGTCTTTTATCTAAGTCATTGCATTTAGGAGTTATCGTATTCACAACTATGCGATTATACATACCCGGCAGACAGTCAAACCTTTGACGGATTTGGTCAGCGGTTTGGGAGGGAAAAGCCACTTATCGCTAATTTCTATATATACGAAGTATATAAAGAGAAAGTATTGTAATCGTTAAAAAAAATTCAAAGTCGAGATTTTGATGAATCTTCACATTTGAGACCTCCCTGAGTCCGAAAAACACAATTTTGGAACTATGTCTGTCTATGAACACGATAACTGGAAAACGGTCGTAGCCAGAGCGATATAATTTGGTATGTGATCTTTACACATAATTTGTAAGTTTCTATCAAATTTTGGACAAAATCCGTCCTCGGGAAGTCTATCTGTATCTGTCCGTGTTCATGTAAATACGATAACTCCAAAACTTAAATGGCTAGATAGATAAAATTTGGTACACTGTTTTATCATCAGGAATGTAGATCCGAAACAAATTTTGGACCAAAATCAGTCAAAGGGTTGACTGTTTATCGGTCTGTATAATCGCACACTTGTGAATACGATAACTCCTAAACGTTATGACTTAGAAAATTAAAAATTGGTATGAGGTCGTCAGCTAACATTAATTGTAGATCCATGTCTAATTTCCGTTTCAATCGGTTGAAAAAAAGGCGTTCAAATTGCATATTCAGTTTCTTCGCCATTCTACGACGCAAAAAAAGTTGCGATGGATTCGCGCGTTTTTTCCCACCTGCGTTAGGGAATGGCACATGTTAATGGCGCTTGGTGTATTTTTTTCCTCACCCGTGTTGGGGCGGACAAGAGAAAGTTTTGGGGAGACCACTCCTGCTAGTTATGGCGTAAACTAGCTGCGTGGCCCAGCGTTTCACAGGCTATCCAGAATAATGCGATATTGCCTGGCTGAGAGAAGTGAGGTCATGTTAGGCCTCGGGATCCATCTTTTTCATATGCCCGCAATTCCGTTTTTTTCAACAAACATTGTCGCTTACTTTCCCCAACAAACGTTACGAAGTTAAACACCGTAAGAGAAAAAAATGCAAGAAAATCATAATCTATTTTTTTCGATGTTTATAAATCAAAACACAGAAACTCTCTAAAAAAATAAAGCCTTTTATACAAACCCAGCTTCCGTTAAATAAATAAAAAAAATGCAAGAACACCGGATGTGAAAATAGGGAAAAAAGAAAATTGTCTTTGCTCGATAGATGGCTGCACATGACCTTATATAACAGTAACGTTACGAATTAAAACACCGTAAGACAAAGAAAAGAAAGGAAAAAAAATGCAAGAAAATTATTTTTTCCGATGTTTATAAATCAAAACACGGAAGGTCGCTGAAAGAGAAAAAAAATAAAACCTTTTATTCAAACCAGCTTCCGTTAAATAAATAAAAAATGCACGAACATCGGATGTGAAAGTTTAATGATAGGGAAAAAATTGTCTCTGCCGATAGATAACAGCACGGTATATTCATTCATTTTGACGTTTTTAATTAATATATTTTTAATTAATTATAATTTCGGAATTTAAATGGTGAAAATGGATTCCTTGGATTATTTCCCATCTTTTGGTATTTGCGGCGCGTTTCTGCCTTTAGTGGTTCGTGAGAAGCTAGACATACATAGATAGATACATACATTTGTTTACCTTCGAATTTTAATAGTGTAGATTCATGCTCACGTTATACCAATTAAAAGCATTGCATCGTTTTACTTTTGAAATCCCTTGCGAAACTTTTATTTGTTTCCTGTTGTACTATGTCACAGCATAGCGAAAGGCACCGTGCATTTACATAGGCCCATTTATCTTGTCACATGACTGTGATATTCCGCCCATTGACTTCCCTATGTTAATTGTTTTGATTTTAACTAGTTTAATATAGGGCGACAAAAATATTTATGAATAGGAAGAAACAAAGAGACTTCTAGAAAAAAATTTCTTAGCAGACATGAACAACAAGATTGATGAAAGCAGATGACGGCATAAAACAATTAAAAATTCCTAGTATGATTAATTCTTGAAAATTCCGAAATATTAAATTATTTGGCAATGCATGATTCTGCTTGTATTGAATTATACTGGTTGTAATGTAAAGCTAGTTAGCATTGTTACGAGATTTTGATTTACTATCATATATGAGCTTAGAATAAAACTAGTAACTATTTCACTTGTATACTGAGAGAGAGTTGGACAAGATGTTGAAAAGAAAGTTGAATTTGAACATGGAACACTTTTATTCGTCGGGATTATTCTTAACAACAGAAGAGCAGCTTGTGCTTTTGACATCTCTTCCTGTTTTGCAGCAAGAAAACAAGTTCTCATCAGTTGCATTCCTGGGGAAAATTTTTGGAACAGAAAATGACTACTACATCGCTCAAGGTCGTGGAGAAGACTTTATTCGAAATAAGATGAGCTTTTATAGGTATTATTTACCGTTATACTTTGGTTGAAGTGTGAATCCTGTGTGTCAGCTTTGCCAAGGCGTGCCAAGTTATTTCAGCAGTGACACGATTATATTAACAGCCATCTTGATTCTTGGTGTTGTGAGATAGTTTGATGTTTTTGGCGCAGTAGATGCACAGTATTCTACGTTTCTTAATCTCATCAAGTTTTTGTTTGTTGTAAATGAGATTTTGGTTGAAATCTAGAAGTTGGTACACACTCATAAAACGCAGCCAAATCGCCAAAGCAATAACTTGACCGCTGCTCTTCATCGGCGCCATGTCGCCAAAGATAATGAAAGTAATACTTAGCTTTGGCGACTTGGCACCATTTTAAATGTGTGTACCAACTACTAGATTCCAACCGAGATTTTCAGTATTTAAGATTAAATTGAAATTTCTATTCTGTTTTGCCAATCTTTGAAAGTGTTTTTTGCGTTTTGAAATGTTGGCTGAAATTAAGAATCATGTTCATTCGCTCTGCCAAGGCACTCGCTCATCGCTAAAAAAACGCCATGATTTAAGATCGTGTTGACGTAATTTGGAATGCTTTGGCATAGCTGGTGTATAGTATATTTCAACCATGTAGAGATCGATACAATTATTATATCACTAGTTGATTCCGCTCAGAGCATCTGCGCTCGGTTATACGCATACCATGATTCTCCTGACGCCTCTAGAGCCAAACTGGCTATTCAGAGCTCCAAGAAAATTTGCCAAAACAAAAAAAGGCGCCAAATGGTGTACTCGTAATAGAAAAGCAATCAATGTACAATGTTCACAATAGTCAGTTCCATGATGTTCAATCATCTCAATTTGTGAATTGCCATGATTTTATCTTCGCTGACTTAAACTATTCTGACATTGATCTAAACCTTCTCTGGCTCGTCTGAGCCCATCTATTTCATTTCTAACTGATCTCTTTTAAATAATTTCGCCCAAAGTTTTGTAAGAAATATTGTGAAGGTTGAAAGCTAGAAGTTGGTACACACTCTTAAAATGCCGCCAAATCGCCAATGCAAAACATTGTTCGCCGCACTTAACTGGCGCCAAGTCGCCAAAGCTAATGCATGTAATACTTGCATTAGCTTTGACGACTTGGCATCATTTTAAGAGTGTGTACCAACTTCTATATTTCAACCATTGTGAATTCGGTTGAAGTCTAGAAGTTGGTACACACTCTTAAAACGCTGCCAAATCGCCAAAGCAAGACGTTTACAGCTGCAATTCATTAGCGCCAGGTCGCCAAAGCTAA